>PVLC010002612.1:80432-111611 GCA_004027655.1 Graphiurus murinus
CTCTCTACTAAAAGAATAATTCATTTACACTTTTGTATTTTTTCCGCTGCTCCCCTAATCTCAGCAAACACTATAGGAAATAGCCTTTCCAGTTAAAGATGTACCCACTTAACTCCAGGAAAAACAAGGCTGTAAAAATTCCTTTTTTTGTATACCTTGTTGTAATGAGCATAAATATCACTCATGAGATGAATTAAAAGAGATGTGTCTTAACATACATGGTGTGTAAGCGTACTCTCACTCGCTCTCGACCTCGTCTCGATCCCCACCTAACGAGGGACCCCCCAGGCTCTACCGCTTCTTTGAGGGCTGGCCCCTGGCAAAGAAGGATGGAATCAAAACAGAATACCTAGAAGTCTTGGAAAGGATGAACAAAACAGTGGTAGAGATTGATTTTCTTCCTTCCCCATCCTATCACTTGGAAGTAGAGTGTTAGCACCATGACAAATATCCAATAAAAGAAAGAGTTGAGTCATTTAAGTCTGACACAGTTTTAACATTTAAAATTATATTTTTATTCTCACAATTTAAACATATATTCATAATCCTGAAATTATCTGCCAATAACCTTTTACTGATTGAAAGAAGTTATTTTCCTTTAAATACACAAGACTTCTCCTCCTCTAAGTATTTTTCAAGAGAGATAATTCACTAATTATGATTCTGTGACAAATAATAAACTAGTCCTCAAACAATCATTATATGGAATGTTCTGTTTTAACAAACGTGAGTGTAAAAAGTCACAGAATAACCTTCCATGACAGTTATTAGGCTATTGTGTCTCAGCTCTAAACCTCCCCAGTTATCTTTTGCTCAGTAGTACTTAGGCTGGGGATTCCTCAAGCTACAATTTTCCTTTTGTAGCTGCTAAGCTTTGTCATTGGAATAAAGACTGAAAGATAGATGAAGAGAGAGGAATACATCAATGCTTCTATTTTCTATCAGCATCACCCCCAGCAGCAGTAGATTGCTCCAGGAGTGGTTGTATTTGGTTTCCAACTTTTTGTTCTCTCCAAGTCTGGCCTCTTTTTGACCCCTCTGAAGTACCAGCACCAGCTGAGCAGAGCACTCTGCCATAGACATCTGAATTCCAGATTCACAGAGCACCTACTCCATAGTCCTAGGTCCCAGTAATCACAATCTGTTTACTCTGTTTTTAGCCCTGGTGATGTTAATTGTCACCTGTGATTACTATCTCTGCCACTTTATTTATTCCTTTACCCTTTTTGTACTTTCTCAGACCTGTTTAACCAGTTCCCTGTATTATTCTTTATTAAAATAACTGGTGGGGTTTCTATTTTCCTGATGGAATCTAGATAAACACATTCCTCCCTATGTTATTCCTATCCCCTTTCCTTAACCCAAACCAATCCATTTTTTAAGAATGGACAGTCATTGCTACAGTCATAATTGGACTGCTTTGTATGTAGCTTGAGATAAAATCTCAAAAAAATTCAGGAATAGACCAAATTTATTTGTGAATCTTTTGTTTCAGGTGCTGAACTAAGCATAATAGGAAGTATCTCAGAAACCTACAATCTGATAGGAAAGAGAAATTTTTCTTAATTGTGGAAAAAATATTGCCATTAAATGCAAGGTCATGTCTATCTATGAAGTATAACTTTCGAAAAGGATGGGATTAAATTGGAATTTAGTAGATAAGAAGTGCCAACTGCAAGAAGTGAGAGTTGACCTCTCTCAAACACTTGGAGGAAGATGAACACTAAAGATAGAAAACCAGAAGGTCTTAGGAGCAAAAAAAAATTGAAGACAAAGATGAATGCGGTACCTGTGGTTTTTATTTTCATTCACTTATTTGCACCATTGGTTTCTCTGCCTATTTATTCCATATATCTTTATATCTTCTATATCTTTTCTATGCCAGGGCACCTAAGATTAATTGGAGGCCATGAGGTATACTGGTGAACCCAAACTGACACACCCTTGTCCCTGTGAGACTCATATTGTAATGGGAGAAGCAGAGTAAATCAAAGGATGACATCCACAAATGTATAGTCATAATTTTGTTGTGTCCTATATAAAAAGGTCCATGAAATTATAGAAGGATATAATAGAGGTCAGCAGTAGGCAAAGTGTGGAGGGAACAGTCCTTCAGGTCTATGTACAAAGATCCATGGGCTGAAAGAACAAGACAGCTGTAAGTATCTACAAAAGTATCTCTGTGCCTGGGTGGAGGAAGGAGAAGGGAAGGGAGGAATGTGTTCCATGGAATGACATCTTTGTCATCTTACCAGGCTCATAATTACAAGCTTTGGAAATTAAGAGATACAAGAGACACTAAGAAGAAAAAAGAAATATCCTTTGGTCATTGGTTCAGCCCCAGGAAAAACATTCTGGGCCACAAGCTGAGAGAACAGAGAAGATGACTCCTTACCCCAGTGTGTGACAGAGGATTCTTGCTCATTAATGATTCCACAGGGGAAAAAGACACGGGAGCAGTATGTGATGTAGGGAGAAAGGACTAACTCTCTCCAGCTGGGCATTCTAATTTCACATGCACAGAGAAAAGCCATGCTAGAATCCTCTGCTAACATATCCTGTTGTTCTCCAAAACGCATACATTTATTAAAAGTACAGATGACTTGGTTATAGAAAACAGTTTCAGATTTGGCATAATTAATGTAAATATTGCATGCAATCGAAAAATATTCTAACACCTTCTTTTTTAAAAGAGGTTTAATTAATGTCAAGTGCTGTAACAAGTGGTAATCTCCCCCTGCTCACCTCTCTTTTCACACTGTGTGGAAATGCTCCCTGCTGCCTTGTTTACCTGCAGAAGTGAGAGTCTAAATGCACAGGAGGGAGTTTATGCTTTATTTCTGAAGCTTTCTGCCTCTCTCTCTCTCTCTCTCTCTCTCTCTCTCTCTCTCTCTCTCTCTCTCTTTCAGAGATAACTTCTTTCTTTCAGTAAAAGAAACTATTCCCAAAGCCTCTTAAAAATTCCTTTCTTGTAGACAAGTTTTCTGTGTTGCACTCCTCGGGAGGACTCACAGAGACCCTCTGCAGGTTTATAGGTCTAACAATAAGAAACAGAAATGTAGGTCATCTTTATTGGTCACTGTCTAACAACTGGACTCCTTTCTCCCCTCATCCTGCCTTTAGATTGACTCCACAGGGATCCTAAACAAGACAAGAAAGGGTTGGGGTGTCAAAAGCAAATGTCAAGAAAACAAAGAGAATTGTATTAGGCTTACAAAATAGCCTGGAGGGATTCTTCCAGTGAGCTGCTGGCCTTCCATACTAGTGTAATGGCTTGCCTATTTAGCAGTAGTGGTTTAACATTAGCAAAGGAGCTGACTTTATTGAGGTTTGTGTCTCTGTCCCTATGAAACATGCACCTCATATTTTGTCATTTCTAAGGCAAATCACGTTAATTTCCTTAGTGATTCCCAATACAGTGTTTTGAGACATAGACCACTGGAGAGATTTTAAGGACCTATCTTCAGATGAAATTTCCTTTGTCTCTTGGCTGATGGTTGAATATTATGATAGAAGAAAAAGTGTTTGGTGTTATTTTCTAAGTTTTTGTTTTTCTAAGTTTTGTTGTTGTTTTGTTCTTGTTGTTCTGTTCTTGTTTTTGTTTTTGTTTTTGTATTAGGAAAATAGGGTACTTACCAGGAACAGAACATCAACAGGATAAAATGATTCATCAAAGGGCTTGTTATACCATTGTGACTCCTGGGATTTAGAGGAGTCTTATCTGCATGGGATTTACAGATTGCAGATTTTCTGTCTTGCTTAACATCATTTTGTTTCAAACTACAGTTTTGTTCATAACTCAAAAAGATCTGGGCTAACACTAAAATCTCTTTCAGTCAGTGGTTCACAATTCTAGAGTCCTCAACCTCATGAGATTATTTTGGAGCAATCCAAACCCAAAATGACTGGATGTTTTCCCTGAGAGTAGTTTGAGTAATTCAGTTTACTTGTTTCAAATATCTAACTTACCATATTTAAACATGAAGAAAAACATTGGCACCTAAAAGTACTTTTCTTTCTTTTTTAAAACACTTTTATTGGTGCATTATAATTATATATCATAGTGAGGTTCAAAGTCATATAAACAAACACACACACAGGTCTTGGTATGTTTTCTTTCAGGTCTCACAATGCTATCCACCCTTTCCTACATAATAGTGAGACTGGTAGTGATTCATACCACATAGGCACAGCCTAATTTGAACAGTTCTTCCATTAATCAGTTCTTCCTTTTCTCCTTCCACCTTCCTCCCCATATTGCCTCCCATGCTCTAGCAGTCACTCTCCCCAATTATCTAAAATCCCTTTTGTTTCTGAGTTCTTCTCTCCCTTCCACATATGAGAGAAAACCTTTGACCCTTGGCTTTCTGAGAATGACTAAACTCACTTAGCATAATATTCTCTAGTTCCATCCATTTTCCCTGCATAGTAAAGTTTCATATTGGTATAAAAATACTTTGATTCACTTAAAAATATTTAATAACTCCAAATTAAAATATATTCATAATTTATAGGTTTTTTTAACTTATATACTGATGCTAATACTGATTTATTCTAAATATAATTTGAGGACATTTAGACTTTAAATTATATTTTTGGTTGTGAAATTTGCTTGCTATTTTTATAGAGGACTCAAGTATCTGGTTTTAAACTAAAATATTGCAAAGGAGTGAATAAAAGCCAAAAGTGCTTTTAATTTCTTCTATGAAAAGCTCTGCAGGCTCTGTAAAAAGAAAAACTGTATATATATAGAAGAACTATACATGCATATATACAAACTATGTGTGAGATATATCTAGATCTATAACTACATCTATCTACCTATTATCTATCATCTATCTATATTCTCCCTTGAGTCTATTAAACTGCTTCCTGCTATTCAGAGTCCCCCTACTAGATCAAAATGAGATTGTGTTCGCCAGAAAATGCAGGTCCTTTGATAGAGCACTGGGTCAGATAGCATTTGGATCATAAAGACAGCTACTCTGCTAGTTCTGTGTAATACTTTTTCTTTTCTTTCACTTACCTCCTCCTATCCCAACTCCACCACCGATAAGACTCCAGAGACTCTTCTTCATGAATTTATAATAAGCACTTCTCTGAGGAAAAGGTCAAGAATCCGTGAATGAGCAAGTTAACAGCACCAGTATGTTCATAAAAGAAGTGAAAGTTTACAGTGGTAGTAAGGAAAGAATTCTAATCCCCAAAGATAACTAGAGAACAAGACAGGACATCAGCCTTCCCTAGAGGTACTTAATAGTCCTGAGGGAATGAGATAAGAGAAAAGGCGGCATACAGAGAGCTATAGATATAACCTATAAAATCTATAGCATGAAATATAAGAGGAGGTAGGACATAAGCAGAGCTTTAAAAGGTAAATTATGCACTTGGATGGACAGTCAGCTAGTTGCCCTACCAGAAGGGTGCTCAGAGACTACAAATGTCATTTCTTAAGCTAGAGAAGTAATGAAAATATGGTTCAGTAACTCTGAAGTCACTGAAGTTGGCACTCTCTCAGGAGCCACTGTACAGGTGTACAGTGAATAGTTTGAATGGTCCATGGAGAACAGTTTAAATAAGATGTGAGTTTTGAGAATTTCCTAAAAGCTGTGTTATACCTAGAGAGCTGACTTCATAGAAGGAAGAGCAGATGGTCGCTTCATTCTGAAGGGCTTCAGATACTGGTGCCACACCAGGACAATTACCTAGGTCTGTACCTGCTGATTGCTCAATTCCAAAGCTACTCCACAAACTGGATAGCTTGAAACAATAGAAATTTATTTCCTCACAATTCTGGAGGCTAGAAATCCAAAATCAAGGTGTGTTTGGGGGAGTTGGTTCCTACTGACATATCTGACAAGAATCTGTTCCAGGCCTTCGTTTCTGGCCTCTGGTTATGACTGGTAAACTGGTAATCCTTGGCATTGCTTGGCTTATAGATGCATTATGCCAACTTCTGCCTCCAGGCTCTCATAGTCACCTTTTCTCTGGCCTTCTTTTTATATTCACAAGGTTTTCTTCTCTCTATGTGTCTCTCTTACCTTCTTCCAAAGACACCAGTTGTCTTACTCATTTCAGTTTCCTACAATAAAAGTAGTAGCAACGGGGTGGCATGAACACAAATGTGTATTTTTCACACTTCAATGTCCAAGATCATGATGCCAGTATAGTTGGGTTCTTTGTGAAAGCTCTTCCTGGTTATAGGTGGCCAACTTCTCTTTGTGTCCTTAGATGTTGATGGAGGGAGGAAGGGAAGGAGGAAGGAAGGAGGGAGAGGAGAAAGAGAAAGGGGTGGGGGAGTTCTCCAGTGTCTCTTCTTATAAAGGCACTAATTGCATTGAAGAGGACCTCACCTCATGAACTAATTACCTTACTAAGGTCCCCTCACCTCCTAATGCCATCACACTGGGGTTTAGGTCATCAATAAATTAATGAGGGAAACAAAACTTTATTTTATACCATTGGTTATATTTAATTAATGTCACTCTATTCCAGCATAACCTCATCTTAACTGACTTTATCTACAATGACCCTACAGTCAAATAAGACCACATTCTGAAGTACTGAGGACTAAGATTTCAATGTATCTTTTGGAGCATACAAGACACATACACATCTTCTCTCCATCTCCTCAAAATTTTGTTCTTCCCCGAAACTAAAGCATCCATCCCATCCAAAATTATTCTAATCTCTTAATCTATGCTACCATCAACTCTATGGAAAATTTTCAACTAAATATGAACAACTAAAAGTGCCCTAAATTCCATCTAAGTTGTATTAATCAAGTATGAGTCAAATTCTGGGTATGCTCCATTTGGAGACAAAATTCTTCTTTCAGTCTATAAAACTGTGAAACCAAACAAGGGATCTGCTTCCAAAATGCACTGTTGGAACAAGCATGGGAGAGCCACCCCCATTCCAAAAGGGAGAAATTGGATGGAAAAAGGGGGTCATTGGTATAAAGCAAGTTTGTGACACAGCAGGGTGAAATCTTTCAGGTTCTGAGGCCTGAGACTATTCACTGTAGCTATTTAAACTGTCTTCTGGGGTCACTGAGAGGGCCCCACCCTCTCAGCCCCGGGTAGCAGCCTCATCTTCTACAACTGATGAGGTCACAGCCCTGCCCTCTGGGTCATGCCCTTTCTTGCCACTGTATCTACAGTTCTGCCTTGCAATCACTCTTCCTTCATGTTATCCCAACTCTGTCATCCCTTTCAGCCCAGGCTAGCAATGTTTTGCTAAAATAAAAGTCTGAAAAATTTGCTTTTTGACCCTATTGATTGGTTTCCTGTAGATGTTGCCTTCTAAGGGATCCATATCATTAGATACAATGGTTCTCCATAGATTCTGGATAACAGCATCTCCAATCCTGTTGTTAATTGGATACAACAGCCATATACCTAATCTCATCATTAAAACTTTTATCCAGTTATAATCTTAACTCTGTTACTATCTGGATAAGCTAAAATTTCCCAAAACATCAAATTCTGATTTCTTTTTGCTGAACAGTTCATTCTTCAACTCTTCTGTCCCCTCTTTTTTTAATAAGCAACAAGGAAAAAAAACAGGCTGTAACTTTCACGTTTTGCTTGTAAATACCTTAGCTAAATATCCAAATTCATTACTTATAAATTCTACTTCTCACCACACAATAGCAAACACAAGTTCTCTGCCATTTTATAACAAGGACTGCATTTTCTCCACTTAACAACAACACGTTCCTCATTTCTGCCTGAGACCTCACCAGGAGCATCTTTACCCTTCATGTTTTAGTAAAATTCTGCTGATACACATATGTATTATAGAAGAGGAATATTTTCAACCACCTTCATTATTCCTGATCCCTCACCTATTTGTCTATAGTGTCCATATTTCTACAATGAGTCTATTCAAGGCAATTTAGCTTTTTCTATCATGTACCCCAAAATTCTTCCAGTCTCTACCCATTGCCAAATTTCAAAGACCCTTCTATATTTTTAGATATTTGTTAGACCAACATTCTTCTTCTTAGGACCAGAATCTATGTTAGTTTTTTTAAGGCTTCCATAACAAAATATTACAAACTTACTGCCTTAAAACTACAGAAATATATTATTACTGAGTTGTAAATGCTAGAAATCTAAAATCACAGTGTCAGCTGGCTGGTTCCTTTTGAGAGCTCTAAAGGAGAATATATTCCATGCTTCTCTCCTAGCTTCTGGTAGTTATCAGCAATCCTTTGTATTCCTTGGCTAGTAGATGCATTTGTCCAGTCTCTGCCTCTATCATCTCAAGTCACTTCTCTCTGAATGTCTGTGCCTTTTCATGGCATTCTTCTCTCTGCTTGTCTCTCTTTTTCTTTCAAAGTCACCAGTCTTTTTGAAATCAAGATCCACTTTATTTAAATATATCTTGGTCTTAACTAATTGATTTTGCAACCTACTTCCAAATAAAGTCATGTTCTGAAGTACTGGTGGTTAGGAATACAACATTGGGGACGGGGGCAGGCTGCAACCCTACTATCAGCAATTGCCTCTTTATTGCTGTAGTTCACATATGAACTTTAGGGAAATATTTATAGTATGGAGAGAGGAGGGGATCCTTCATATTCTTGTAGCCTCCACATTTGCCTGAAACATTCACTTGTTGCAGGGGTGCTTGTGTGTGGTTAGTGATCCTGTGTTTGTGTCCATCAGATCATTATCTGCTTTAGTCAGACTTAGTCCAATCTCCCTTACCTTCTGCATCTGAAGCAGCCGAGATCTCTATCATGAGCAATCTGATTAATTTAGCTTCAAATTCACTTCTCAGTGATTATTTACTCTAGTGTGGCAGATTGTTTATATTGGTGAGTCAAATTTATCATGTCTTTCTGTATCTATACCCATTAGCATATATTCTGATTCTGGTGTTTGGCCAAAGGAACAATAACAAATTTTATTCAAGAAAAAGCTTTAAAAAGTCCTTACACACACCTGCCCTGCCCCTCTCTCTGTGTCTCTCCTCATGCTTGGTGCCTCTGCCTTTGTCATGGGAACATGCCAGTATTCCCAAGATAGATTAATGAGTGATGAGACACATTAAGAAATGTCTAGTCAGTTGTCCCACAAAGGAGCAGACTAGCCAGTACCGACAAAGCCACTTAGCCAACCCACAGCTCACTGCAGATACTTGAGTAAGCCTCACCAAGCCAAATTCTGCAGAATCAACTTTTCCGTAAATTTGAAAGAAATCTGGATATATATATATTCTTTAATGTACTAACTGTTAGAGATGTCTGCTATGTGATACTATTGTGACAACAAATATCTGATATTTACAACCACCAATGTCATTTTAATATCTATGACTTCACCTGGAGCTGTAGAACAGGGATATCCATGCTTTAAACAAAACTTGCAACAATGTGGTGCAAGTGTTTATATAATAGAAAGGGTCTATTTTCGGAGGGAGTAAATTATATTTCTGCAATTCTTGCAGAAATCAAGTCTTCTTCCTATAACAGAAGCCTATTTCCCAGTCCTTGGAACAAATCCAGTTCTCAGTAACTTTGAATTAATGAATGATTTTTACATGAAGCATCTCATAAGGAAATAGAAAATGCAAAGGGACAATAATGATGTCTTATACTTCTTAGGTTTCCCAATTTTATAATTATTAGTGCTGACCATGTAGTAAGAACTCAATAAATAGTACTTGCTGATTTGTTAATTGATTGATGAGACTCAGCCACTATTAATTACCCTTGAGGAATGAACCAAGAAGCAGAATTAAACTTCATTAAGAAAGATTTCATTTGGTTTATAAGAAGACTTTTGTGACTTTCAAGGTTCATAACTACTAGAAAAGGATATTGTATTGTTTCTCTAGAGAACTGAAGCCTATGATACATTTTGCCAAGACCTCACTTCTATGTGAGATGTGTAATATTATCTACAGTCATGTAATAGTTGTGTGGTTGTTCATCATGCTTTCTCTTTTTAAAATTCTATACTTACATGTCAACTTCAAATTCTTATATAAAACAAAAAGGGCATCTCAAATTTTCATACAGTTTAGTTTTTAAGAAAAATGTCCAGATATAAGGGACCAGTGTTTTATGAAACGATACCTAAACAAGAGATTAGCAAGAGCCGTTCACTCACTAAATAATAATGGAACATCCACAATGTACAGGAACTATGATTGGAGCTAGACAAAGTATCAGTTCTAATTTCCATCATGAGGAAGAAAATAGGCCAAGAAATAATTAGGAAAATATGTTGTTATAAGTCCTTGGAACAAATTCAGTTCTCAATAATTTTGATTAATGAGTAAATAAGTTTTCCATGAACTCACAAGGAAATAGAAACTGCAAGAAGGCAATAATATAAACTGAATGGAGAAAAAGAAAAGACTTCACATAGCATGAATGTATCTGCTGAAAATAAAACATCACCAAATAGAAAAGAAGAGAGAGAGCATCTAAGCTGTCATAGTTCATTTTCTGTTGCTATAACAAAATGCCTGATCCTAGGTTATTTTTTAAAGAATAAATATTTCTTTCTTACATTTCTGGAAGCTAGGAAGTCAGGAGTGGAGGGATCTGCATCTAGCGAAGTTCTTCATGTTGCATCATACCATGCTGGAAGATGGAAGGGTGAAAGAACACAAGCAAAAGAGAAAGAGAAAGAGAGTTCCCTGGTAACTAACCTACACCTGTGATGACAGCATTACTCCAGACCAGAGCCCTCATGAGCTAACTAGTCACCTCCTAAAGGTCCCTCCTCTCAACACTGCTCCACTGGGGATTGTTTCCATCACAAGAAACTGAGGGGGAAAATTTAAACCATAACACAGGCTAAGGTAGCAAACTATAGAAAGATGCAGTGAACAGTTCATCTGATGATACGTGGACATATAAGGTAGGATTTTTAGAGAAAGGCTGGAACATAGACTTGGGTCCTGACCTACATGATCATGTATGTCCACCAAGAAATCTTGTGATGGCAAGCCACTAAAGGATTTTGATTTAATTTGGATTTTAATGCTTACTCCAGTAGACATTGTAAAGAATGAGTTAGAGTGTTTGATACTAGAAAGGAAATGTTGCTCTAACATCATGGGCAAATACTGAGCCCTCATCAGAGAGGGCTGTGCTCCAGGTCTTATGAGAGATGGTATGAACAGTTGGTGAGATATTCTGTGGGAGAGCCGCTGTAACATTTTACAGTTAATATTCCTGATTAGTGTTGACTTATAGTAAGCTATTGTGCTATTAAATAAGACTGTGGCCTTTCTCTTCCACTCTCAGTATGGAGCTATCTTAATTAAGTCAAGGAAAGAAACGAAAAGTGTAGGAGCCTGCCAATATTAATGAGCTGTGGGAAAGTTTTTAGCAACATTACAGAAACAATTATTAAAAATCTATATGCCTGGGAAGTCGTGATATTTTATAACACTTAAAAACTTTTTAGATATCGGTACCATTAGATAGGCAGTTATGATAATTTTGCACTCAATGAAAAGAAAAAAAAACAAACAATGAACTACTTTATGTTGAGAAACACAAAACCAAGAATCAGCAACAAATAAGCACAATAAATCCACTAATCAACAACAGTCACTGAGCACCTACTATGAAACTGCTCATTAAATGAGTTGTATAGCTCTGTGCTTTGGTTGCTTCCTATGTAGCTGACTAATTATATGTATACAGATTGCCTCCCCCGATAAGATAGGTGGAATCTATATCTGGGCAGGATGAGTAATATAAAAAATATATTTTATTGAATCTACATTTCTCCAACAAAGATTATACACTTTTTCAAACAAAATCATTTTCATCTGCCAAAAATCCTGAAAGTTTTAAGTTTTTACAAGTATTTACTTCAAGCAGTATTTCTCAAACTACTGCTGTATGTGAAACATTTACTTTACAAAGCTATCATTAATCTTCCGGAGCTGTCAAGAAACACTATATATAGGTAAGAAGAAAAAAATTAGGAGAGGAATATTTTATGTCAGAAATAAAAACTAATAAAATTTGCAGAAAAAAAAAACAATGAAGAAGAATATGAAATAACAGAAATGTAATTGATATGATAAAAGCAAATTCAACCAAGCTGCTGGTCTTGACAATTCCTAAGGGTAAAAATTAAGAATTAAACATTAAACATATATTGTGGCTAAATTTTATCTGGGCACATTAAGACAATAACAATATGTTTTCTTTTCTTCAAATAATCCCTTTGTCTTCTTCATGTAAAGAAATCCATTTTGTCTCATTCCAGTGAATGAAGAGACTGAGGGTAACTATGAGAAAGAAGAAAAAAATTGCAGAACCATGATAAAAGAATTAGCATGAAAAGAGATTTAAAACCATGCAACTATTGTCAAGTATCACAGTGTTTTAATTATAATGGAAAAGCAGCTGATAGGTAAGATTGAGCTGTTGCACTATCTTAACAATTTCATTATTTATAATTTAATAATGAATTTTTGATGCATTTAATGTCTAGGATGACAGATTGAGCTCTATGTATCTTATCACTGAAGCCAGTTATCTTTAGATTTTTATCCTTTGCTTCTTTGAGAAGATAGCAATCATGCTTTAAAATGTTTATCCACAAATTTAGCAAATATTTGCTGAATTCATGTGGTACCAAATTTGGTAAAGTGAATATGTGAAAAAAAATAACAACACACTTTCTCAAAAATATTCCAGTCTAAGAAGCATATATGCATGAGAAAATACAAAACAGTGAATTCAATAAAATAGTATAGACATAAATGCCAAAGGTATACATCCCTTTAGAATTTAATTGAGAATATTAGAACAAATGCAAAGTACCTATACAACCTCATATGATGGAAGAGACCTATTTACCTCATGGTGGAAAAAGAGAGAGGAAGGAGCTGTGTTCCACATATCTCTTCAAGGACACACCTCAAGTGACCTAACGTCCTCCCATTAAGTGCCACCTTTTAAAGGTTCCACCACATCCCAATAGCACCAAGAGGCTGGTGACTGGTCTTTAACACATGATCCTTTAGGGCCAGGAGCAAATGCTATAGTTTGGATAAATATCCTACTCCTATGATATACTATGCTGCCACAGGCCCAAAGCAACCAGGCCAAGTGACTATGGAGTAAAACCTCTGAAATCATGAGCTAGAACAAACATTTTCCTTTATTAAGTTCACTATCTCAGGAATTTTGTTACAAAGAGTTGACTACCACAATGATAATATTTATTCTCTTTGATTCATACCCCTTTTATTAAATCAAAGACTAACACTGATTTCTTAGCTGTTGCTAAGACCTCTGCATTGAAATCTAGACTTGTATATCCAACTTCCTACTTAATATCTCTACTACAACATAACACAGCTGTGTCCAGCTTAATATAGCCAAAACTGAGTAACTGTTTCTGGAATCCTTCCACAAAGTATTCCTTTTATACTCTCCCTTATCTTAGTCAGTTGATGGTAACTCTATGACATTATACTAATTCTAATATCCTTTTGTTCAAGGCAAAATTCTTGAAGTCATTCTCATTTACTATTCAACAAGTCATAAATCTAAGTGGCCTTTAAACTACTTTTAGAGTAAAGATTATTATCATTTCCATTGCTACTGTGATGGATGATAGAGTTATCATCCTCATTTAGCTAGATTACCCAATAACCTTTAAAATGTCTCTCTTCTTCCTGCAGTGACTCCTCTATAGCCTATTCTCAACAGCAGCCAGAGTGATCCTTTGCTAAAATTCCTTTGCCCCTCTAATATCTTCTCATCTCATTCAAAGTAAAAGCCAAGGTCCTCACAATAGCCTACAAAGTCCCACCACATCTGATTTTTTTTTTTTTTTTTTTTTTTTTTGCAGTACTAGGGATTGAACTCAGGGGCATTCTACCTCCGAGTCTCATCCCCGGCCCTATTTTTTTTTTTATTCTTTATTTTGAAACCGGGTCTCACTAAGTTGTGGAGTGCCTCACTAGGTAGCTGAGGCTGGCCGTGAACCCGGATCCTCCGGTCTCAGCCTCTGGAATGCTGGGATTACAAGCGTGTGCCACCAGGCCCGACTGCCTTAGGGTCTTTATGCTTGCTATTCCCACCAGGTAGAACACTCCACAAGTCCTCATTTGCCAAACCCTTTACCTCCTACAAGTCTTCTAGAATATCACCTGCTCAAAAGACATTCCCAACCATCTTATTTTATTTTTTATTTTTATTTTTTATTTATTTATTTTAAGGTACTAGGGATTGAACTCAGGGCATTCTACCTCCGAGCTACACCCCCAGCCCTATCTTTTATTCTTTATTTTGAAACAGGGTCTCACTAAGTTGCAGAGTGCCTCACTAGATAGCTGAGGATCCTCCAGTCTCAGCCTCCCAAATACTGGGATTACAAGTGTGCACCACCACGCCCAGCTCCAACCATCTTATTTTAAGTAGCAGCATATTATCCTTGTGTCCCTTAACCCATTCAGTTTTGGGTACCACTTATTGTCACCTAATAATTATTTTTAACGCATCTTGAACTCAACCTTTTTTATTTTGCTTTTTGGAAGTCGATTCCCTCTCTCTCCTAAGTCATCCTAACTGCTAGTTATACTTAATGTTTACTTCTTGTCCTAATTCCAAATGACATGGCACTTTGTCACTTTGTCTTTGGATTCTGTTCATTACCCATCTTTCTAATACTCTTTTTTTATTTCCCCTCTGCCAAAATCACCTCCTTTCTAAATTTTGCTAAATGAATGTAAATTATAATCAGTGAAATATTTACAAACATTATTGATTTTATGTACTGACTGCATTAGTCTCATGTTACTACTATTATTATTCATATACAAGTTTATGATGCTGAGTAGTAGATAAACAGCATCCTCAACCTTTTTTTCTATTCTATTTTTTCTATTCTATCCTATTATGTTATATTACATTGTTCTGTTTTCTTCCTTTGACTCAGCATTACACTGTCTCTCTCAATTTTTATCACCTTATAACAGGTCTTATCCACTGGAGTGAATGGTCCTCTCTTATGCTTCCAGAATGTCTCTTATGGGGAGCAGGAAGAAGATATTGGTTAAGAAATATATATATACATTTCAATTAGATAGGAGGAAAACTTCAAGTGAACTATTATATAATATGATTGCAATTAATAATAATACATTTCATTTTTTAAAACTGCTAAAATAGTAGTGTTCTCACCACAAAAAGATAAGTGTATAAGGTAATGAATAAGTTAATTAATTTGATTCTTCATTCTGTAATATATACATATGTCAAAAGACATTTTATGTAATATACATAAATATAATTTTAGTCAGGTAAATAAATAATACTTCTATAAAAAAAAGACAAATAAGGAGGAAATGTGAAAAATAAACCTTAGATGAGCAAAGAAGGTGACTTAACTGAAGGTGATATGGGAAGTAAACACCCAAACGCACATGATGTACTTTCACAATCACATCAAAGTCAATCAGGAAACTGAACTTGAGAAGGAGGGAGAAGGAGGGAGTGGGGCGGGAATTGGGGAAGAGTTAAATGAGAAATGTGTGCATGTATGCCTCTACCAGCTTGTACCTAACAAAGACATATAATTACAATGCACAAATTTTTTTTAAAAGTCTATTATACTGTGCTTTTGTATTTGTTACACTTTAGAATCAGTTTGTCAATTTGCACAAACACACACAGGCTCACAGACATGTGCATGTATGTATGTGGATTTGATTTGCTAATATTTCTGCATCAATGATTATGAGAGAAATAGTTCTTTAATTATGCTTATGGAAATGTCTGCAGAATTTGGCTGGCTCAATGTAAGATGAATCAGATTAGGTAGCCTCCCTCCTTTTCTATTTCAAGGCCAGTCTTACTTCTAGGGTGCTATTTAATAGGGTTCCGTACCAGATGGGTCCTAAGTCTATGAAAAGTTCAATCTCTTTGAAAATTGCAAGCATATCTAGGGAAACAGCATCTTTAAATACCAAAGTCACTTCTCTCAATTTCCATTTTAGCCCAGTAGTTTTCAAATGATCTCCCAATGACTGTTAAATTTTATTCAATTTCTCCATTGTCTTCATTTGAAAAGTAGGTTTGAAATGTCTACTCATCATTACTACAAGTGGAACTGATCCAAGAGGTCACTCTTGACCCTCCTAGGAGAAGAGGGAAGGCAAATCCCAAGTGGCAAGACAACACAGATGTTGACCTTTACTCTCTCTTCTTTCTGAAATTTGCCTGAGGCCATGGGTAGTTTGCTGAGCTCCATATCCCTTGTTCTCTGGCCCTTGCACAGTAGGGGAAGGTCTAGAAGTCCTATTCATGAGGCTCAGTTGTTTTTCCCTGCTAAGGGAAAGTGGAATTACCTGCATTGTTTGGCGATTCTTGCTGACCCTAGATGTTACTGGAAATATCTTTGTGTTTCTACTATCACATTTATAATTTATGCAATCAGAGAAGATTGCAAAAGATTGTTCACCCCCAAATATTATTAGATATATTCTTGGAGTGTTGACATTAGAGTGGAAAGAGAATGTAGACAAAGAAACATTACAATGCCTAGTGAGGTTATGTTGGGAATTAAGTAAAAAACAACTGTGTGACAGATTCTTTTAAGAATACTATGTTTGAAATATGTCTTATTCCTCACTAAGAATGTCTACCAACAGAAATTATTCAAATGGGAATAAGCATAGTTATGGAAGTTAAAAGAAAGAACTTAAATATTTTTATAGTGAACATCAAGACATATTGAAATGGTAATTAAAACATTCATGAAGGACCCTGTGTTGCCAATACCAGGTGAGTCAACAGGCAGGATGTTTAGAGCTTCTTGAATGTGCTTCCCTAAGCCAGGCATAGACCAAAACAGTGATCATGATAGAAACTACACAGGCAGATCTTTTTTTTTTTTTTTTTTGCGGTACTGGGGATTGAACTCAGGGGCATTCTACCATCCCCAGCCCTATTTTTTATTCTTTATTTTGAAACTGAGTCTCACTAAGTTGCGGAGTGCCTCACTAGGTAGCTGAGGCTGGCTGCGAACCTGAATCCTCCGGTCTCAGCCTACCGAATGCTGGGATTACAAGATCTTACATTTAATGATCCAAAAGTGATTCCTCAGAAGAAATTCCTGTACTGTCTTATTCCTCAAAATAGCTGTTCTTTTCCTGAGAAGTTGGTCTGCTTTTATCTTCTGGGCATCTGAATCATATAACTGACCAGGTTTTCTTTTTCTTTTTTTTTAAATGGCTCTCAGAAGAAGTATCTTCAAAACTGATATAAGGTATTAAGATATAAATGTTGTTTAATTCTCTAATGGATTTACTTTTTTCTCTCTTCCTGTTGCTTTTCTTCTTTTTTCAAATATACATGTGGCTTCTGTTAATTATCTATTTAAATGTATACTGTCTACGCCATTCATACCATCATGATACTCTTTTATAATTTTAAGTTACATTGATAGAAACAGGAAATGTAACTTAAAATTATAATAATATTTTTGCTATTTTTACAGAAATAGTAAAACATAACTGAAAAATCTCTAAAAGTGACTTGGAAATATTTTCAAAGGTAAAAGAGTTATTTATTTGTTTATTTGATAAATTATAAAAAAGAATAAAGAGTAAAAAAAAGGATATTGTTATTAGAAGGATCAACAAAATACTGAGTGGATTCTCAAATTGAGTGTCCATTCTTCCTTCCTTTTACTTTAAATTTCCATGAAAGAAAGAGGACATTAATCACAAACTTGTAAAGTTCTGTGGGAAATGGATATCTAATTATCTGTTCCCGATGAATTGTTTACTTTCTTATTAAAACAGTACAAGACAAGCATGCATAGTACTGAAAACTAAGACTCATGAATAGCATAATGACAGACACCAGAAGGAATTAATGCTATTAATGACATTCATTTCTTCCTGACTAAACCCTAGTCAGGCTCCTCTGAGGAACCCAGTTTTAACAAGCCTTTCTCACTCTTGATATCTGTCAAATTCCTCATTTCCCTACTCTTGATATTGGGCTTTTCAATATGCCTGTAGCAAGAACTTATTAAGTCAGTTTAGAAAGTCTCTTCCTACTCTTGAAAACTCTTCTTGGTTATTCCATCCAGAAACCCACACTCTGCTTTCTTTTTTTTATATTTTTTATTTTTTTAATTGGTGCATTGTAATCATACATCTTTGTCAGATACAAGCTGATAAAGGCATACATGCACATATTTCTCATTTAACCCTTCCCTAATTCCTGCCCCACTCCCTTACCCTCCCTCTTTCTCCAGTTCATTTTAGTGATTGACTTTGATATGTTTGTGAAAGAACCCTAATGCACACTCTGCTTTCAACTATAATTCCCTAGCAATTTATGCTATATTCAGAGTTAAGCTCAGTTCTACACCGAAATCTCAATCCCTTACTGCAATAGTTTGAATAAAATTTGTCTTGACATTTTAAACAAGTGTCCAGTACAAAACTGTTTTATTCTATTAATAAGTAATTAATTGATGCAATCAAATATGCATACACACAAGCACACACCCTACTTAGGCTGTAGCATATAACACATTGCACTTTTGCCTTATGAAATAGACTACCTGAAAAGTAAAAAGATGTTTCATACTGATAAGACAAAATCATGCATGACAGTTGTTAAAGAACTGTAAATTCAAGCCGAGCGTGGTGGCGCACGCTTGTAATCCCAGCATTTGGGAGGCTGAGACCAGAGGATGTGGGTTCACAGCCAGCCTCAGCTACCTAGTGAGGCCCTCCGCAACTTAGTGAGACCCTGTTTCAAAATAAAGAATAAAAAATAGGGCTCGGGCTTTAGCTGGGAGGTAGAATGCCCCTGAGTTCAATCCCCAGTACTGCAAAAAAAAAATAATAAAAAAAAACGAACGGTAAATTCAGGGAGACTATCCTTATAGATCTAGGAACTGTTGCAATGACATTGTACAGTAGGAGAGAGAGTAAGCTAAACTCAAAATACAAGCGAAAGTAGGAATTTATAACCAAGGAGTGTGTGTGGGGGAGGTGCAGTTAGAGGCAATGGATGGAATATTATTGAAATAAATGTAAAAGATAAAGAGATAGTCTTTCTAAGTATATTTACCAGGATTCTTGCAATAGGCAGGCCAGGGTGATTGACTTTAAGTGAAGTATGACATGGAGGAGAATGGGGAATTGGATTAGATCTGGAGTGCAGGGGCCTAGGTTAAACTTGCTTAGCAGGATTATTGCTAATACTGAACAATGCAGACATGAAGAGGAAATTTCAAAAGTCAGACCCCAGTTGAGAAAAGAGTTCAGAAAAGCCTGACTAGAGTTTGGTAAAAGAGAAAACCTTTGCTAGTATTTTCCCAAGCACCTGTTCTTTGACTCAGAAACTTAGCATATATTATATGCAGAGAGGAAGATAACCCTAGCTAGCCCTTTAAAATGATATCCAGTGAAGTAAGTAGAAACTATTGCTCCTTTCCTTCATATCTCCATTTGTTAGTTTTCTTCAGCAGAGGACATGGGATCAGATTGATGTCAGAGTGCATTCTGGGAAATACTGGTGGTACAATGTATTCTGGGAACTTCAGATTCAGCAAAAGGATGAGATAGGAAACTTAATTTTTTTCCTGTGCTGTCAGTTCAGAGATTTGGGTAATGGAGGAAAGGGGCAGATTAACTAAGCAAAAGTTTATTTGAAACAAGAAATTTGACAGGAAGCTATGAACACCAATAGCTCTCTCACTGCAGATCTGATGGTTATATCCAAACACATTGATAGAAAGCAGGGACACACAAGGAGGACAATCAAAGACTCTGTCTGCATAGGTATTGTTGCATCAAGGATGACTGTGTGACAACTAAGTCCAGGCTATTGAAATAGTTGCAAAACAAGGACAAAATAATCTCTTCTGAGTTATGAGGAAGAGCAAAATTCTAAAGCTGATCTATTCCAAAATCTAGTTAAAAATTCCAGGAAAATGTTTGGGATAATAAGCAGAATAAAGATATGGCCTCTTTGGAAGAGAGGCAGAAGCTTATGTGGAGAGAAGAAATAGAGATAAAAGTGAACAAAAAAGACAAAAAGGGAGGTAAGTGAAGTAAAAAAGAATTTCATATAAATAGAAGCAGAATATTAAATGGAAATTTGCATTTGTAGTAAAGAATAAAAAATAAATAAAAAACCTCTGAAGAATAGTAAAATGTTGATGTGGAGCCTGACTTCAATCAATACTGTTTTCCAAATGCAGAGGGGAAAAAAGAGATTAAAATAATGAGATGACAGATAATATACAGTGTTCATATGCATAATAGGAGTTCTTAAATATTTCAAGATAAAGTAGAAAAAGTCTCAAAACATCCTTTCAAAAAAAAAAAAAAAAACCCAAAGAGATTTCAAAACAAGGCTATTATATTTCAAGGATGTAACCTTAAAATCCAGAAAACAGTAGAGCAAGATCTAAGGAGCTAGAAAGGAAAATGTATAAGTCAATAAATTTATATGCATGAAAATAGTTCAGAAAAACAAAATAGTGTCAGAAAAACAAAAACAAAAATTAAAAATAAATGAAAGCACATGGATGGGGAAGATATGACATTAATGAAGATTAAAGACCCAAGTTTAAATTCCTATTATGTGCTTCATTATAATACTAAAAAGGAATCTTAAGTTTTCTGGGAAGAAATTTTAAATGTAATAAAATATTTCTAAATCGAAATACTAGAAGATTAAAAATTTGGTGACTAAGAAGCAATGAAAAGAAGCAATAATATGCACTAGATATCTAGGTTAAAACTGACTTTGCACAAAGATTTTGTCACTTTTGACACTTTTGAAACATGTTTCAGAAAAATAGGTTGATGATTATCTAAAAAAAACTATAGATACAATAATGTCATTTGTTCAGTTCTTTTCAACTTTATTTAGGAGAGGTTATCCCTACCTCCCTGCAGAAAATAAAATGTACATTACATAAAATATCAGAGAACCATTACAAATTTAAAAATGCAGTAAGGGATATATTTTTTAAAAATTCTAATTGGGAGTCCATTAAACTGGGGAGGTCATGACACTACAAATTACTATGTGAACAATACAAAGCCCAGGCATAAATAGTAAATTGAAATTAAAAACTACACCAATTAGAAACAACCAACTAACCTCTAACTAGGAACTTTCTGCTTTAACCTATCAAAACAGTTTCTTTGTCTTGCTTCTGCAAATTCTTTATAGAAGTGTCACCTCTTGTCCCAGATATCTTTTGTTTTCTTGTTTCATGGGTCTATGATGCACACACAAACTCCTTAAAATTTAAATGTAAACTTAAGAGTTTACACTAGAAAAACAAATAACCCAATCAAGAAATGGTCAACTGAGCTGGGCGTGGTGACGCACGCTTGTAATCCCAGCATTTGGGAGGCTGAGACCGGAGGATCCGAGTTCGTGGCCAGCCTCAGCTACCTAGTGAGGCACTGCACAACTTACTGAGACCCGGTTTCAAAATAAAGATTAAAAATTAGGGCTGGGGGTATAGCTCAAAGGTAGAAAGCCCCTGAGTTCAATCCCCAGTACTGCAAAAAAAAAAAAAAAAAAAAAAAAAAAAAAAAAAAAAAAAAAAAAAAAAAAAAAAAAAAAAAAAAAAAAAAAAAAAAAAAAAAAAAAAAAAAAAAAAAAAAAAAAAAAAAAAAAAAAAAAAAAAAAAAAAAAAAAAAAAAAAAAAAAAAAAAAAAAAAAAAAAGAAATGGGCAACTGAATTGAATAGACACTTCACAAAAGAAGAGATACAAATTGCCAATAGATACATGAAAAAATGTTCAACATCATTGGCAACTAGGGAAATGCAAATCAAAACTACACTGAGATTCCATCTAACCCCAATCAGAATGTCAAGAAGTCAAATAATAATAAATATTGGCGAGGATGGAGAGATAGGAATACTTCTGTACTGTTGGTGGGATTGCAAACTAATTTAGTGGCTATGGAGATCAGATTCCTTAGAAAACTGGGAATGGATCCACCATATGATCCAGCTATGCCACTCCTGGGTATCTTTCCAAAGAGGCTGAATCCAGAGAACTACAATAATATATGCATACCCATATTCATAGCAGCATAATTCATAATAGCAAAATTATGGAACCAGTCCAGATGTCCATCAACAGACAAATGGACACAAAAACATGGGAAATACACACAATGGAATTCTATTCAGCAATAAAGAAGAATAAAATAATGTCATTTGTAAGAAAATGGAAGAACCTGGAGAACATTATGTTAAGTGAGATTAGCTGGTCACAGAAAGTGAAGGGACATATGTTTTCTTTAATATGATCAAGCTAGTGAGTAACTGGGATACCAGAAAAACTCCAGATAATGGAGGAGAAACCTCAGTGGAGCCAGGGAAGTGGTCTAAAGGAAGGGGAGGGTAAGACTGAGGTTCATTATTGGAAATACTAACATCGACTGTGTACATATGTGAAAAATCCCAATATCCATCTCAGTCCTCTCTATGGGAAGGAGGGAGATGGGGAGGCGGGGAGGGAGTACCAAGTGTTGTGTGCATGTATGTCAATGTCAACATGATTTACATAATGATGTGAGAGCATAATGCACCAATAAAAGCACATTAAAAAGTTAATATATTTACATCTTTTCTCTGTCACATATCATATAAAAACTGCTTTATCATGCTTGCATAAGACAATGTATAATCCCCTCCCACATAAAAGAAGAAGACAATTCATATGGGAAGTAAAGTTGTATTATTCAAAAATAGTGGCACTAGGCTATATATGGATATTTAAATAAAAACTCATTATAATTAAAAGTTCAGGTACTTAGACAGTCTAGCAACATGTCAAGTAATCACTAACAATATATGGTTAGTAGATAAAGTATCAGACTTTTCTACCATGGCAGAAAAGTCTATTGTACAGTACAATTCTAAAGGACAAATTTATATTGATAAGAGGTAAAATGTACATATCACATCACTTTGGGGACATTTCCTTCTCACAGACGAACCCTCCATGCTTTCAAATGTTCTACTCTAAAGAAAATAGTCAGGCAGATATGAAAGCATTATATGTAAATAAATGCCCATTACAGTATGGTTTATAACATCAAGGTATTAGAAGTAATATTTGCCACATAATATTATAGGGTTTGTGAAATAAATAATGTGTCTATTATATAGTCCAGTAGACAAACATTAGCACTTTGATTTAAACCTTTTAATTGAATGGAAAGATATATATGATGCATTGTAAACAAAAAGAAAAAAATGATACTAAAAAGTGACAAATTTATTCATACATATAAAATAGTTTGCGTGGATTTACTCTTAAAATTATGTCTAGCTAATGAAGTTTTAAAGTGTGTGTGCTTATCACTGTTCTCTATTATTTACTTTCAAAAGGTTTTTTACTTACGTAACAATTGAATAAGAAATAATAAAGGATTCAGAAAACTGCCACTTTAGACGTATTTGGTATATGCATTTTTTGTAACTGAAACAACCAAGCATCATTTTTATCTTTCCATGATTTTTTAAAATTACAAATGTATTTAAGAATAACACTGTTTAAATTCTAATTAAAAATAATATGCTTATTGCAGACAATATGGAAAATAAGAAATTTTTAATCCTCCAAAAGCCCAATGCAGAATGATGACCACTCTTAATATTTTGAGTACTGCATATGAAACAGATGGAAAAATAATAATAAATAGATAACATATATAATATTACATATTAGGAAATTTTGGGTTTTTTTTAATTCTTTTTTTCTGTTTTCCTTTTTTTTATTTTCGTGTGTTTGTGTGTGTGTGTGTGTGTGTGTGTGTGTGTGGTGCTGGGGATTGAAAATTGAGCCTAGCAGTACTCTACTACTGAACAACACCCCCAGTCCATTTTATTTTTTATTTGAAAATAGTCTGGCTATTACTTGAGCTGCCCTCGAACTTTTCTACTATCTCAGCCTCCCAAGTATTGGAATTGCAGGTGTGTGCCACCATGCCTAATTGTTTTTCTTACTTAATATTATGGTAATGTGTTTGTTTGTTTGTCTGTTTGTTTGTTTGTTTGTTTGTTTTGTGATACTAGGGATTGAAAACAGGGACATTCTACCTCCTAGCTACACCCCCATCACTATTTTATTTTTGTTTTTTTTTTTGTTTTTTTTTTTTGCGGTACTGGGGATTTAACTCAGAGGCATTCTACCTCCGAGCTATACCCCCAGCCCTAGTTTTTATTCTTTATTTTGAAACCGAGTCTCACTAAGTTGCGGAGTGCCTCACTAGGTAGCTGAGGCTGGCCGCGAACCCGGATCCTCCGGTCTCAGCCTCCCGAATGCTGGGATTACAAGCGTGCGCCACCACGCCCGGCTTATTTTTGTTTTGTTTTGAAACAGGGTCTTGCTAAGCTGCTGAGAGTCTTACTAAGTTGCTAAATCTGGCTTCAAACCTGAGATCCTCCTGTCTCAGCCTCCCACATACTGGAATTGCAGGCTTGTGCCACTGTGACCAGCTGGTACATGTATTTTTTGATGAACTGCTTAGGGCTGACACTGTTGTTTCCATTCAAGATAATCTTTTTTTCTTGTGACACTGGGGATTGAACCCAGGGGCATTCTACCCATGAGCTACATCCCCAGGCCTTTTTATTTTCTATTTGGAAACAAGGGTCTCACTAAGTTGCTGAGGTTAGCTTCAAACCTGTAAGCCTCCTGAGCACTAGGATTGCAGCTATGCACCATCAAGCCCAGCCACCCAAGATGATCTTGATAAAGAATAAAATTAATGTGCTTTTAATGAAGATAGTTTCACCAACAGAGAAGTTCTATCAGTCAGAGATTTGCTTCTTTTTTGTGTGTGTGGTACTGGGTATCGAACCCAGAGGCATTCTACCTCTAAGCTACACCCTCAGACCGATTTTATTTTTTATTTGAAAAAAGGGTCTCACTAGGTTGCTGAGAGCCTCACTAAATTGCTGAAGCTGTCCTCGAACCTGCGATCCTTCTGTGTCAGCCTCCCAAGTACTAGGATTACAAGCATGCACCACCACACCAGGCTTCAATCAGAGATCTTAATGGCACATAACAGAAATTGACTCTGGATGGCTGTTTTGGCAGAAAATAAATTTATTAAAGGGATTTGGGGTAGCTGTTGGGTTTCCAGGGGGGTTGGAGAGGCAAGCATAGAACGTGCATAGGCAGAATCAATGCCTGAACACCCCACAAGAGGTCCTGCTGAGCTCTGGACAGCCAGTTTGCCTAACTGATGTTGTCCTTGAAACCAACAGCAAGACGAGATGGTCACCTGTCCTGTCTGAGAACTGCAGCTGTCAGAGGAGATTCTCCACAAACCCTTTCCCCCAACAACACTAGCTATTTATTCAGGGGGAGGGGAGAGATTGTAATAGATATAGAAGGAAAAAAACTCTGGTGTCCTATGGCACTGTAAGACAAATATAGTTACGATAGTGCATTGTATATCTCAGAATAGCTAGAAGAGAGAAGTTTGAAAGTACACACCATGAAGAAATGTAACAGTTTAAGGTGATGGATATGCTAATTATCACGATTTGATCATTACCCAAATATGCATGAGCCAAAACATCATATTGTACCTCATAAAATGTACAATTATTATGTATCAATCAAAAATCTAAAAAATAAACCCAATTCATGAAGATGGGCCATGAGCCTGCATCTCTATAAAAATCCCAGAGGACAGGGTTTACTACTCAACATGTAGAGATGCTGGAAAGGTGGTCCCACTGGGGACATGAAAACTCCATGAGCCTTCCCATACACCCTGCCCTGTGCACCTCTTCCACTAGGCTGCTCCTGAGTTGTATCCTCTTACAATAAACAGATACTAACACATTTTCCCTTGTTCTGTGAGCTGTTCTAGCACATGATCAAACCGAGCAGGATGTCCTGGAAACACTTAAGTTACAGGTGATGAGGCAGAAATAGATGACAATCAGGCTTGTGATTGGTGTCTGAATCTATGGGACTGAGTCCTTCACCTGTGGGGTTGAATGCCATCTCCAAGTAGTGTTGGAATTGAGTTAAATCTTGGGAAATCTAGTGGGTATCTACTCAGAAGCAGAGAATTTCTTGGCATAGGATAGAAAACTCCATGTATTTTGGTGACTGGAAGTGTTATAAGAGTAAAAAAGAGAAAAAAAGTTTGTTTTTTTCCTATGTGGTAGCATTTTCAGCTTTCATAGTGTGAGATCTTTCCAGATAATAGGCAGTCAAGGGGTAATGATGGTGCACAGAAGTAATGAGAAGAGATTAGGAAAGCTCTGGGCAACACCGCCACAGCCTGCTGCCTCCGACCCCCGCCACTGTAGCAACTGCCACAGACATCTAATGGGAGCAGTGTTTCCCAGACACTGAACTATGAAAGTATTCTTTGCTATGTGTGTAATAAACACTTTTTCAAATGCTTTAACTGTCATATCACATTTACTTGCTACAAAGTATCATATTATGTAGTTACTAGTATCCTCCTAAACTTAACCTCAATAAAGTTATGAAAGTTAACCAGGGTCACAGAGCTAATGAGCAAGCAGAGTGGAAGGATTTTAATCCAGGATCTGGGTTCAGAACTCATCTGTGAACTCTGAGGCTAGGCTGCCTCCCATAAGTTCAAATAACCCTTTTTTGGTTAAGAGGGATGTACATTTTACTGTATGTCTGTTTTTTTGGGTTTTGTTTTTTGGTTTTTTGGGGGGTACTGAGTATTGAACTCAGGGGCATTCTACCTCTGAAGTACACCTACAGCTTTTTTTTTAACCCTGTTTAAAAAAAATAATAATAAAATAGGGCTGGGGATATAGCTCAGAGATAGAATGCCTCTGGGTTCAGTCCTCAATACCACACACAAAAAATCAAGGTCAAACATGCTTGGGAAAGGTGGCATATTTAAGCCTCATTTTTTGGATAGTCACACTCTATAGTAGAACAGCAGGTCCTGTTTAACCTAATCTGTTCAATACTATTGGCTCACTTATTTTTCATTTAACTTGCATAATTATGGTCCTACAGAATAGACTTTGGGAAATGCTAATTTATATTTAACAGTCTTGATAAAATGTTTTAATGCAAATATACTACTGTATCAACAGGCATTTCTTGCTAAGTTACCGGGATTCTCAGTAAGTTGTTGAGGCTGGTCTTGAACCTGCAATCCTCTTGTCTCATCCTCCCAAGTACTGGGATTCCAGGCATGGACCACTATGCTCAACTTAACTACATGTCTTAAAACATCTTTCCACATCAATAATAAAGAAGCATGAGAAAAAAAAATTCTATCATTTGGCATCAATGTCCTGCCTCACTCCAGGTGGACTTGAACATGTTTTCTGTTGTTATTGTTGTTGTTGTTTTGGTTTATCTTGGACGTGTCTCATGACAGTGAGAGTGTGGTAAACACAAAAAATGCCATTCTTGTTTCCTAGAAAGAAAACCTTTGTCAACAAGGGCACATTTCCTTTGTTGGCTTTCCTCACATTCCTTCTTCTTTCCAAATAAAAGTTTTGAGCTTCCAGTTTAAATACTTTACTTCTCAAGGTCAGAAACAAAATTTGGATAAGCTTGTAAATTAAATAACAGGAAAAGTTTTCATCATTAAAAAAATGGGCAAATAACTACTAGTACCTTTAGTGAAGAGCATGTGGAAATTACCTTTTTTCCTCTATAATAATACTGTATTTGTTGTAAATTATGTCAGTTTAATTCCTAATACTTTCTCAAGCTGCAAGAGAAGACAAAACATAAGTTCTCCTCCTTTTTTTGTGTGTGTGTTGCAGTACTGGGGATTGAACTCAGGGGCATTCTTCCTCCGAGCTACACCCCCGGTCCTATTTTTTATTCTTTATTTTGAAACAGGGTCTCACTAAGTTGCAGAGGGCTTCACTAAGTAGCTGAGGCTGGCCATGAACCCAGATCCTCCAGTCTCAGCCTCTCAAGTACTGGGATTACAAGAGTGCACCACCACGCCCAGCTAGTTCTTCCCCTAGTCAAGTACACTGATACAGATTTAAGTAGAGTCAATATCTAGGACAGAATGTTACCAGTTTGAATAGGTCCTTCCATTTTGTTTTTTATAAAGGCCAACACACAGCTTATATAAGCTGCCAATTGAGATGATGCTTTTGAAGAATGTCTGTGCATGTGGCATCACATTGGTGTGGTAATGATTATTATTTATCATAATTATTTCAAATTTTAATAATTTACCAAACCATGAAAACAATAGACTCTTGATCCCCAATTATTTAAAAAAAATTGATTTAGTATGCAAATTATTTGATGTTCATTTAATCTAGCTGGCATTTCATGCTTACTTTTATAGCACCACTAAAATAGCAACTTACTCCTGGCTCCTTTCAGCATCTTTCAAGAAAAAGTAGTAATTTTCCATCAGACTTTTTACTCTTGTCAACTTGTGCAAATTGGCTTGATGCAACTGCTATGAAGCATTTAACAAATCACTTCCTTTCCCCATCCAGTTGCAGTTTCATTAGCTAGTACTACCACATGTTCAACACATGCATATATGCATGAATTTCTTGAATAGCCAAGAAATAGACAAACAGGATTTAAATATATTCATAGAATATTCTACTTAGGGTAATCACTTGGGACTTTGTAAAATTACACAGAGGACTAGTTCTCAGAAATAGGGTGAATATTTATTCCTAATGTGGGCCTATAGGTTATATATAGATTATATTTAGCAAAGGAATCTATTCTGTCATGGAAGATTTTCTGTTAGATATCAATACTCAAACTATTTTCCAAGTAGCTGTTTGTTTCAATTCTATCCCTAATCAGGAGCAGAACTTTCTCTGGCTAGTTGTTTATTTTCTGCTCTAGGGTTCTTCTTTGTAAAATCAATCAAATATTTCTCTAACTCAGATGGAACCCTTATTGTGTATGTATTATGTAACTGCAATGATTTTGATAAGAAAATATGGAACTTGCCTGCCCAATTTTTAGAATCAAGTAGGCTGAGTTGGTTTAGAAGCTTACAACCTAAATCTGTTGGGGTATTATTTAATAAATGATTTATATCAGCATGTCAATTGCCTGTGTATACTTCTATACTAAATATAAACCTTTTTATGTGCAATTTCAAGTGTGCCTATAGTACACATATCAGTTTATAATTTTTAACAATATTCCTAGTAGCTATTACTGACTCCCTCTTCCAAGGTGAATTCTGAAAGAATTAAAGAGGAAATATAACAAGAAAACTGTGGGAAATCTTAAGGGCAATGGGTCTTGGGCATTTTGCTATAATTGGGAGGGTGGTGACTTTAACCTGGGACAGGAGACAGCCTCAAAAGGTAAAAACTATTTGTAGGAATTTATGTTGATTCCCATCACTGCCTTGGGATAGACACCTGTATATGAATTACCCAAAAAGAGTATACACCAAATAATCTTTGGCATTTAATTTCTCATTCCTCCTCCTTCAAAGCCAGGGCTGGTGAATTTGAGAAACATCTAATGTGATTTTGGGGGGACCAAATTTTTTTTTCTGGTCTTTTAAAGATGCCCCCACAGTAAAGTCCCAATCTATAGATCTGTTTCATAGACTGAGAAGCTAGTGGTTGACTTCCTGGTATGTGGGTTTCTTCACCATAGGCCTCAAGAGTCCAAGTGCCAAGATATTTGAAGAGCAGAATTCTTTAAAATGGAAGGAAAGGTATAATGGACTATAGATTTCCAAGAGGAGCAGATATATTAGAAAACAAAAACCAAGAATATAAAATTATCCTAAAAATATTCCAAAAGTTATTAAGGAGTTATTAATAATAATTATACAAATAAGAAACATGAGAAAAGGCTGAGCAGAAATATAGATAAAAGTTTTTGGAAGGAATGCAAAAAATGGAATAAGTATCTGAAAACATAAAATTAAGGAATGAATTATTACAGTAGAAATCCATGTTGAAGAAATCTTTTAGAATTGGGGTTAGCAAGTTCTTTGTTTTGTTTTATTTTCTTAAAGGACCTGATAATAGATTTTAAGCTTTGTGGGCTACAATGGTATCTGTCAATATTTTAATTAATATTTATACTTTTTAAAGGATTACTTAAGGCATGAAAAACATTCTTATCCTCTGTCCAAACAAAAACAGGTTTTAAGCCATTTTGTCCCTTAAATTGCTTCCCTTTTGACTAGAAAGAGAAAAGAAACTTGAATTGAAAATAATGACCATTCCATATATATGTAAGAGAATAATAGTAACCAGGGTACTCCAGAAGAATAAAGGAACAGAGGATGATTTGTCTGGTCAAATATCAAGGCCTACTATAAAGTGAAATCCATTAAGAAAGAGGGGTATTTGGTTAGAAAAAATAGGTATCCATGGAATAAAATAAAGAGGCTTAGAAATGGAGCCATTCATTTATGGAACTTTGATATAAACACAGGAAGGGAGAAAAGGGACTCTTCAGTAAATGAAGCTGGAAAAATAATTATCCATGTTAATAAAACAAAATTGGGTTCCTGCCTCACAGCACATAAAAAATCAACTCCAGATCAATTTTAAAAGAAAATGTGTTGCATATCTTTTAGCTCTTATGGTACAAAAATCCTTCTTAAATAAGATACAAAAGGCATTGACTCAATAAGAAAAGATTACAAAGAACTCCATAAATTATTAAGCAAAACACAAATAGAAAAATGGTCTTCTCTTGGAGCAGGCCAGCTGCTGCCTCAGTTTCCTCATTCTGCAGTCCGCACTGGAAGCTTAAACAGAAAAGACAGACAGACACACACACCTTGCAAGGGGAACAAATGTTCAACTTTATTGAGCAACCTTTCTGACATAAATACTGAGGGCCAACCTTGAATACCCCCATAGACCCCAAAACCCAGATGACACAGCATCCGGAGAAGCATTCTATGTAAATGGTGGAAAACAAAGGCAAGGTTCCGGAAAAGCATTTGCTAATCACATCCTATGTAAATGGTGGAAAACAAAGGCATGGGTGTGGGTCAAAAACCTTGAAGCACTTGACTTTAAGGAATTTACAAATTTACTTATCCTCTGGGTGGGGCAACAGCTGCTTACAAACTGGCTGAATTTTAACTGCCCAAAGTAGCTATCTAGCTCCTCATGTCTTTTTGCTTTTTTTATATAAATCTTTTTGCTTCCCACAAATCCTCTC
>PVLC010002613.1:0-111403 GCA_004027655.1 Graphiurus murinus
AAAAAAAAAAAAAAAAAAAAAAAAAAAAAAAAAAAAAAAAAATAAAGTATGTTCTTTGTGTTTGGCTTATTGTTGTTCAACAGAGTATCAGGGGCTGTATCATTATTGTTGTATATATCAGCAATTCACACTAGTACTGTGCCATTTTCTATCATACCAATATGCTGCTAATAATTCTTCATTCCCTCATTGATCGGTTTTGGGGCTGTTTCTATTTTAAATAAACTGTTCAAGATTGATGGGTGAAAACTAAGCATATGAAAATATGTTGATGCCATTAGGCATTACAGAAATGCAAACTAAATAGCATAATTATGTCACTTCATATATATTAGAATTGCTAAAACAAAATGACTATACCAAAACTTGCAAGGATATACAGCAATCATAATTCAGATACATTACTGCTAGGAACTGAAAATAGTACAATTTTGGAAAACAGGAAGTTTCTTAAAAAGTTAAATGTTTCTTGTACGATGCAGATACTCCTGTCTTAGGTAAATGAATAAAAGCAAATGGTCATGTAAAAACATTTACATGAATTTTCATAAAGGCTTTCATTGTTATAGCCCCAAATAGGACAAAACCCAAATGTGGAATCATATGCAGCAGTGGAAAGTGCTGAACTATTGAACTATTAATACACGGAAAAATATTGACACATTGCAGAATAATTTACTGGCTGGAAGAAGAAAGAACGAAAGAATGTGCACACTGTATGGTTTCATTTATGTTGCATTATGGAGACTAATGGGTCGTGATGTAAGAATAATAGTGAGTATGTAGGAAAGAAGGTAGAGAGCAAGAGAGAAAAAAAAGAGTATGATGGTGATGGATATGTTCATTATCTTAAATTTGGCAATGATTTCACAGGGTCATTCATTGTTAGAGTGTAACAAATTATGCCCCTATATATGTGTTAGTTCTATATTGATTATTATAAAATTATTTTATTAAAAGTATATATTTCACATATGCCAATAATATAAATTTGAAGTTACTTCACATCCTTTCCAGCATTTGGTATTGTCAATCTTTTAATGTTTGGGAATTTATTATAGTTGTATTTTAGTTTTTCTGCTAACTCATGTTATTTAGGTAACTTTTTTTTTTTTTTTGTGGTACTGGGGATGGAGCCCAGGGACATTCTACCTCCAAGATACACCCTGAGTCCCATTTTTTATTCTTTCATTTTTTGAAACAGGGTCTCACTAAGTTGCGCAGGGCCTCAGTAAGTAGCTGAGGCTGGCCGCGAACCCGGATCCTCTCGTTTCAGCCTCCCAAGTGACTGGGATTACAAACTTGCGCCAACACACCTGGCTAGGTAACATTTTTATGGTTATTAGCACATGCTTATTCTTTTTGAACTACTTATTTATTATTGATACCCATCAACAATAGATCACAGAAAAACAGCTGTCATAAAATATAATTGTGTCTTTTACTTGCAGCAGCAACGGGGCCATACACATGAGGCTTCTCAACAGAATAATATGAGGGTAGGTTCATTAAAGGTTTGGACTTGAGTTTCTGTTCAATAAAATATAGTGGACTCTGGATTAGGTCTTATCCCAAAGCAGGAGCAATTTAATGTAAAAAATTTATCCAGGTGATGGGAAGGATGGGGTGTGGCTAAACTTCTAATTGGTACTATATCACTAGGCATTCATGGTAACTGGGAGAGGAGAGTATTTGTTAATATTTGTAGTTGGAAATATTTTATCAATTCTCTCGGTAATTCTGCATGATTATAAAGAGTCTTGTTTTATTTCACCCCACTGCTATCACAGACTGGCCTTTCATGATATTGGTATCATGTGGAATTGTTTATGCTTTGCAGAAGCAACCTAGACCTTAGCTAAGAGTTTTGAGACAGTCACTAATGGATAGTTGTCAAGTGGTCACCACTGCCCTTTTCTTATTAAATGTTTTGTCAATTTTAAGTTGGAGTATATGCCTTTTGGTTAATGATTTGTATGTAGTCTTCATATATTCTGCATATGAGATATGATTTCTTGATCAATCTAGACGTACATATATATCTTCAACATATCTTTCTATCGAAAGAGACATCCCCCTCTTCTCAGTATTTTTACTTTTTTGTACTTGGGGCATTCTACATTCAAACTATATTCATCCCAGTCCCCATTATTCTTATTTTGAAACAGGGTCTACATTTCTGAGAGTCTTGCTAAATTGCTGAGGCTGTCCTTGAACCTACAATCTTCTTGTCTCAGCGCCCATGCCTGGCTTTTCTCAGCATGTTTTACCTTTGACTTTGTTTATCTTTTGGAAATTCTTAATTTTAATAAACTCAACTTAGCTACTATTTTTATTTTAGCTATAATGTGCTTTGCATCTTTTGGGAATTCTTTTCATACTCCATTGACATAATTCTCTATATCATTCTGTAAGTTTTACATTCTTATTCGGAGCTATAATCAACATATAATTAATTTGTCCATATATGAATTAGGAGTCAAAGTACTCTTTTTCAATTGTTAAAACATTTATTGAGCATCAATCTCATTCAAGGAAATGACATAGGTAATAATAAACTACCTGATAGTCATACTCAATTTAGCTATATTTGTATTGTTCTAAAGTGTCTAGAAATATACTCCTGTGCATTTGCATAAAGCCATTGTGGGTGGATAGTCATGCAGCACACTATTTACCAAAACCAACTTTTATAAGATTAAACAAATATGAAGTAGGTTTACATAAAATATTCTATTTTTTTCTCAGAATTTTTTAGAGTATCACCTTATAGGAAGCTTGGCAAATATAATCATCTTGTTATGAATGTGTCTTGAAGAAAGCACATAGCTTTCAGAAAAGCATCACAAATTCATGAATTTCTTTTGTATGTTTTGAAACAAAAATTTTCATGTATATGACAATTTATCTACAAAGGTACATCAATGTATGTATTTATGATATATATATATATATATACATACACGCATACATACATTGAAATATTATTTATTCATTAAAAAAGAAAATCCTTTCATTAACAACAACAGAGCTGAAACTTGAGGGACGACATGCTAAGTCAATAAAATTACATAGAGGAAAACCAATCCCACATGTTCTCACCTAGATGAGGAATATGAAAAAGAGTTGAACTCATAGAAGTCATCATTTAGAATGGTGGGTGCCAGGAGCTACTGGGAGAGCAAATGAGAACATGATGGACAAAGGATACAAAACTTCTAGCAGAGTATGGTGGGGCACACCTGTAATCTCAGTACTTGGGAGGCTGAGACAAGAGGATTTTAGGTTTGAAGCCAATCTCAGCAATTTAGCAAGACTTTTAGCAACTTAGTGAAACCTTGTTTCATTAAAAAAAAAAAAAAAAAAAAAAGACCCAGGGTTCCCTTTGAATTAGAATGCCCCTGTGTTCATTTTCCAGGACCAAAACAAAACTTCCAGTCATAAAATAAATAAATTATAGGGGTCTAATGCCCAGCATGTTGACTATGGTTAATAATTCTGTACTGTGTATATGAAATTTGTTAGGAGAGTGGATTTAAATGTTTTCACAACACACACTATCTGTGAAGTGATAATTAAGAATTAGCTGTTATGTGATAGTTATTTCATAGGGTATACATACGTCAAAATATCACATTGTACGTTATAAATATATATTATATATATATATATATATATATTAGTCATTTGTCAGTTATATTTAGTGAAACCTGGAAAATATCAAGGGTCATTTTTCCTGTAATATATATCCAAGATGCATTTTTAAATGTGGGATGCATAATAAAAATGATTAAAACTAAAATATTCAAGATATATCTGAGAAAATTATCACAGTCATATAAAATAAATTAATTATGGTAACTACGCATGTTACAATCAGATATGTACTAAATGATTTTCAAAGTCACTTTTTGATGGAATGAGTGAGATTGACTATTATCATAAAATGTTACATTTTACATATAGAAGCATAATTATTATTATATTGGAATTTCTTTCAATAATTATATCAATTCATGGCAACAAAATGACTGTAATCATTTACAAGCACATTTCTTAATACAGACAGACTTTGAGATTGGATGCAAAAGTTTGGCTTTTTAATTAAAACTTTAATGTTACATTTTATTAAAATCTATGATATAGAAATCTCTTGACAGCATGGAACATTTTGCATACAAGCAGTCGAATAATAAAGGAGACTCCAGAAACAGCTGCAACTTGAGCGTCTAAAAATAAAATCAAATAAAGTGGCAAGCCCAAGCTTGGACCCTATGATTTTCTCATATAGTATAAGGATTTGTATTTTATTATTTGGATTTACAGCAGACAGAAATGTTTAAATAACCTATGGCTTTCATTGCAAAACAAATTTCTTCTCTCTGAAAACAAATATTATTTAGAAAGAAAATTATGAATCAATGGAGCAACAGTCTCTCTAGTTCATTCCACTTGTTATTATGCTTTCTTTAAATGTGCCAAAGGAAGGATTTAATTTACCACTGCTCATTAAATCTGTAAAAGCTCATATTAATTGGATGTCAGCCTTTTTTACTTACTTACATGCCTACTGACATTAAGACTGATATGATTTAGAAGCAACCTAAAGTATATGAAGAATATTTACAATATTTACTAGCTCATAGAGAAATAAAGTATGGGTTCTATCCCCATTAAACTGCAAACATTCAAAGTGCTATAAAAGAATCAATCACTTTTTACAAGACAGAATAAAGGCATATTTCTTAATTTAATTGAAAATTATTAGTTTTCCTTATTTCTGAATATCTCTCTAGCATCTACATATAAGAGAAAACATGTATCTACTAGTTTATGGACTAAACTTGTTTAGTATAATTTTTTTTAGTTCAATCATTTTCCTGGAAATGGGATAACTTTGTTCTTCTTTATGGCTGAGTAAAATTTCATTGATTGTATATACCAAAGTCTTTGGTATATACAATGGTGATCCATTCATATGTTGATGGACACCTATGCAGATAGAAGAGCAGAGACTTCCAGAGACGCAATGGAATGACTGAGAGAGATTAGAGAAGGGAGGAGAAGTTATGCACAATGTAACAGTTGAAATAATGCTATGAATGTATACAAAAGTACCAATTCCATTTTCAAAAGACATGCACAGGGAGGATGAGGACATGGGGAGGGACCCGATGGGAAAAGCACCAAGAATTATCGGCATTATTTCTCTGTTCTCTATACCCTAATATGATGTAAAATTACAATGTACCAAATAATTATTTTGAAAAGTTATGAGTTTAAGCAAAAAAGTGAATAGGCAACCCTTAGAAATATACTAGTAAGTATTTTATTGTTTTTGAGGTTATTGTAAATGGAAATGTTTTCTGGATTTCTCTTTTTCAGTGGATTTATGGTTGGCATATAGAAAAGCTTCTGATTTTTTTATATTGATTTTGTATCCAGGCATTTTTCTGAATTTGTTAATCAGTTCTAAAGGTCTTTTGTTTGAGTTTATTGGGTCTTCTAAGTATAGCATCCTGTTATTTACAAATAGAGATAATTCTAGTTCTTCTTTTCCTATTTGTGTTCCTTTGATTTCCTTCTCTTGATTTATTGTTCTCCCTGGAGTCTTAAGTACTGTATTAAAAAGGAGTGGTAATGCACATGATGTATCAAACATATCAAAGTCAATCACTAAACTGAACTTGAGGAGGAGGGAGGGGGAGAAAGTGGGGTGGGAATTGGGGAGGGGTTAAATGAGAAATGTGTGCATTTATGCCTCTACTAGCTTGTACCAAACAAAGATGTATGATTACAATGCACCAATAAAAAAAAAGGAGTGGTGATAGTGGACGTCTTTGTCTTGTTACTGATTTTAAAGGAAATTCTTGTACTTGGATTTATGATATGGAGGTAAGTTCCTTCTATTCTGATTCTCTGCAGTGTTTTTTATCATGAATGGTTGACAGATTGTGTTGAATATTTTTTCAGCATCTACTGAGATGATCATGTGATATTTGTCTTTAGTTCTGTTTATGTGGTGAATTATTTGGATTGTTTTTCATATGTTGAAATAGCCTTGCATCCCTGGGATGAACCTAACTTAATCATGGTGTTTAATTTTCTTGATGTGGTTCTGAATGTACATTGCTAGTATTTTGTTTAGAAGTTTTGTGTCTAAATTCACCAATGATATTGGTCTTTAGTTTTCTTTTCTTGAGCTGTTTTTATTCAGTTTTGGTACTAATGTGATGCTGGCTTCATAGAATGTGTTTGGGAGAATCCTATCTCTTTCTTTTTTATGGAAGAATTGGGAGTAGATCTTCTATTAATGTTGTGTAGTAGGTTTTATAAAACGTTTTGGCTGGGAAACCATCTGGACCTGGGCTTTTATTTTATGATAGGTCCTTATTGCACTAAAGAAATAAATTGAAGGAGAGCTTAGTAGGTGGAAGGATCTCCCATGTTCTTATATAGGCAGAATAATATCATCAAAATAACCATACTTCCAAACTTGATCTACATATTCAATGCAATATCCATTAAATTGCCATCATCATTCTTCACAGATAAATAAAAAGCAATCTTTAAATTTATTTGGAACAACAGAAGACCCAGAAGATCCAAAATAGTTCTCAGCAATAAGAACCATGCAGGAGACATCACAATACCTGACTTCAAACTATACTACAAAGTCATAGTTATGAAAACCTCATGGTATTAGCACAAAACCAGGCACAAAGACCAATGCATCAGAAGAGAAGACTCAGAAATATATCCACACACTTACGTTCAATTGATTTTTGACAAAGGTGCCAAAACCATACACTGGAAAAAAAGTTAGCCTTTTCAACAAATGGTGTTGGCAAAGCTGCTTATCCATAAAAAAAAAAAAGAAGAAGAAATTAATCCTTGTTTCTTACACTGCACGAGAGTTAATTCAAGATGGATCAAAACCTGGAAATTAGACCAGAGACTTTGCAGTTAACTTGAAGAGGGCATAGGACTAACATTCCAACAATAGGCATGGCAACAGTTTCCTCAACAAGATCCCAAAGGCATAATAAATTAAAACAAGTATTAATACATGGGATTGCATTAAGCTGAGAAACTTCTGTGCAGCAAACTATCAAGAAACTCAAGGGAGTGCTGACAGAATGGGAGACTATCTTTGTGAGCTACGGCTCTGATAGAGGACTAATATCTAGAATATAAAAAGAGCTCAAGAAACTCACCACCAAAACAAAAACAAACAAACAAAAATAACCCAATTTTAAAAAGGCAAGTGAAGCCAGGCGTGATGGCACATGCTTGTAATCCCAGCATTCGGGAGGCTGGGACCGGAGGATATGGGTTCGCGGCCAGCCTCAGCTACCTAGTGAGGTACTCCGCAACTTAGTGAGATACGGTTTCAAAATAAAGAATAAAAAATAGGGCTGGGGGTATAGCTCGAAGGTAGAATGCCCCTGAGTTCAACCCCCAGTACTGCAAAAAAAAAAAAAAAAAGAAAAAAGAAAAATAAATAAATAAATAAAAAAGGCAAGTGAACTAAATAGACACTTCACAAAAGAAGAAATGCAGATGGCCAATAAATATATGAAAAAATGTTCAACATCATTAGTAACCAGAGGGATGCAAATCAAAACTACCCCGCTATTTCATCTAACTTCAATTTGAATACCAATCATTAAAAACAAAAACAACAATAAATGCTGGCAAGGATGTAGAAAAGTACAAACTCTTACACACTGTTGGTGGGATTGCAAATTAGTGCAACCACTTTGGAAATCAGTATGGGGGTGTTCAGAAGATTGGAAATGAGCCTACCATATGACCCAGCTATATCACTCCTGGGTAGCTACCCAAAAGAACTGAAACCAGACTATCATAGTAATGCATGCATATCTATGTTTACAGATGCGCAATTCACAATTGCCAAACTATGGAACCAGTCTAGATGTCCATCAACAGATGAATCGATTACAAAATTATGGAAAATATACAAAATGGAATTTTACTCAGCCATAAAAAGAACAAATTTATTTCATTTGCAGGGAAATGGATGGAACCACAGAATATTATGCTAAATGATACTGGTCAATCACAAGATCTGGAAGGTAGACTGTTCTCCCACATATGCAGAAGCTAGGGAGAAACTGAGAAATTGGGACACAGGTGAAGGAGAGGACGGGAGGGAGATGAGAGGGGGAGAAGAAGACTTAAAAATGGAAACACCTCAATGGGCATCATGTACATACACAAATTTATCAAAGCCAATCACTGTTGAGCACAAGAAGGTGGGGAGGGAGAGGGAGTATGGTGGGAACTAGGGGAAGGCTCAGTGAATCTATGTGCATGTATCTGTGTGCCTCTATCATCCTGAACTTCATCAGGATGTATGATTACAATGCACCAATAAATAAAAAGGAAATTTATTAGTAAACAATGTTACATTATGGTGTATGTCAGAATTCATTGATGTACAATTAAGAAAGCAGATATAAAAATCATAATACATACACACAACATTTTAATATATAAGTAGAATAAATCAGTTAATAATATCCTAAAAAGTTGTTATTGGGCTGGGATGAAGCTCAGTGGTGAAATGCTTGCCTGCCACATGGAAAACCCTGGGTTCAACCCCAAATAATACACATACACACACTCACATACACATAATATCTTATCCTCCATAACAATTCATAAATACTTTACTTTGTAGTTAGTTCTGTAATGTTTTACAAATGAAATAAAATAGGTGCCGTGTGATTGTTTGACAATCATTGAAATGTGGATCAAAAAACTATTCTATACTGTCAATTTCTAGTCATGAAAAATAAGTGAGGAATGTAATTCATTGAGAATTTTCTTGATTGTAAAAACATTCATATTCCTTTACAGGTTCTAGTACAGGCTAAAAACTTGATGAGTGTGATCACTACTATAAACTGTGAAGTAGATATAAATTAGACAACAATGAAGAGAAAGAGAAGTCATTAACTGGAGAGTACATTTGCACTAAAAGTCACTACAATTTATATTTCTTTTAAAAACTTTTATTGATATATCTAATCATAGAAATATAAAAAGTACAAAAAATAAAAAAGATAAATATATTGTTTGATGAATATTAAAAAATTGAACAGACTCAAGTAATCAGGTTCAGGATTAAGAAACAGAACATTATGAAAATTATTTGCCAACATGTAGTCCTTTAAAAAAATTTGAGCTGGGCATGGTGGCACACACCTGTAATCCCAGTACTTGGGAGACTGAGACAGGAGGATCACCGGTTCGAGGACAGCCTCAGCAAGTAATGAGACTCATCAACATAGTGAGACCCTGTTTCCAAATAAGAAATAAAATCGGGCTGGGGGTATAGCTCAGAGGTAGAATGCCTCTGGGTTCAATAAAATTAAAAAAAAAAAAAGAAAGAAAAAAAATCTTAGAGTTTTCTAGTGGAGCAAATTGTATTTTCTTAAAGACTTAACAAATTACATTTTATGTTTTTTAGTCATCTTGTTCTCCTTGGAAAATATGATGGTCAATTTTTCTGTTTACTAATTTGATTTTTATTACTGACTTTTTGGCATTCTTATATATTCTGGATATCAATCTTCTTGTATAAAAAGATTGATAATATTTTGATTTTTTCATTCTCTTAATGATGTTTTCAATAATACAAATAATTTTTGCCTTAGAGAGTCTGTTATTTTTCAAAATGACTTTTTTCCAAAATTTAAGATTTTCTCCTATATTTTCTTTTGAGTATTTTTATTAATATTTATACTTAACTAATGCTTATAATCCATATGTATATAATCCTTATATGTATGGTATGAATTAGGGATCAGTACTTAGTTTTGCACACATATAATAGATATGTACTACTACTGATAATATTGTTATATAATAATAATAACAATAAGTACTTATTATTATAGTGAGGCTTTTCAGGTGTTTTAGATGAGTCCATCTCTTTCTGGATTCTGTTGGTTGCTTTGGTCTTGTTGCCTTTCTTTATGCCTCTACCACCCTGTCTACTTTATTCTGGCACTGTTTTCATAATAACTGCTCAAATTTTTGGCAGCTGCTTCCATGCAAATACTTACAAATAGTTCAAGAACATACATTTTCATTGAATATTTTGGATGAAGGTCCACATTGTTTGTGCAATAGGATCATGATAATGACTCTCAGATTCATTAACATGAAGATGTAGGGTATATGAAATATATAGTGACTACCATCCCTGAAAACAGCAGAAGATTGAAAGCAGAAAAAAAGTAAAGATAATTCATAAAGCATATTAAATAATATCCTGTACAGGTACATAATATCTATATATAAGTGCATTTAAAATAAGCACACGTTCAAAACATAATTAAACTTGCACATTCCAGGAAGATTATGGAATTTGGTAGCTTTGGCATGTATTCTGATATGATCATTCTAAAGTAATTCATGAATAGGTAATTTTACTAGAATAATTTTCTATTCAAGTATAATGAAAAAAGAAAAATACTATTCAAACATTTTACTTGTTAACTCAGATCCCACTGAGTTGAGTTACAGATAACATTATAGATCTTTTCAGGTAAAATGTAAGGATAATTAATAGTTTAACTTTTAAAATAAAGCCAGCTATGAAAAAAGAAAATACAATGCAGTTACAGCATGTGCTCTGAGGATCAATTCATGGTTCTTAAAATCTTGATATTTTTTAAAGAATCCAGTTAAAATATAATCAGAATTAGTCACCTCTGAACTCAGGATAATGTAAGAAGATTTAGAGAAAAATAAGAAGTTAAATGGATAAATTAGCTTCTCTCTCTTTCTCTCTTACTTCAGTCCTTTCTATTTTCTTTTTCCTTTTTTATACTATTATTGGTACATTATATTCTCACATCATAATGTAGTTCAAAGTGACGAGGACATACATGCATACAGCACTTGGTGGGATTTCCCCTGGCTCCCTCCCCGCTCTCTCCTTTTTCTTATACATGATATTACAATTGGCATTGGTATTCTCATATATGTACACAATGTCAGTGGAAGTGTCTTCTTCATTAATTATCCCTCTCCCCCATCACCCTCCCATAGACCACCTCCCTCCCTCCCCTAGACAACTCACTCCCCTGGAGTTTCTTCTCCATTATCTAAAATTTTTCTTGTATCCCAAAAGAATCTAGACCAAAAAAAAATCACTTCCGTGTATTATTTTTTACCCATGGTCTATGTAAATGCACACACTGCTAAAAAGAATGTTACATGAAGAGTTAATCAATGACAGAAAGATTGAAAGCAAAGCAAACCATCTCAGGAAAAAAAATCTGGTCATATGCTACAATCCATCTCCTCTCCCACCCACTTTCCTGAAAGAATATTGTGCTTTTCACCTAACCTCCTTTGATCACATTTTTCCATAGTCTCTCAATTATTTCACATACCTCTAAGTCATGTCTCAATCTAAGGCATTCAACAGTCTTCGTGCCACCTTAAAGGCACAAAGATAAATATTAGGAGGTCTGTTTTATAGCTTAACAATTGCTCTTTCATCTGGTATGCTTCCCATTCAGTTATCATTTGTTTTCTTTTCACTCATATATATTAAATGGAGATTTCCCCTCAAATCCATCGTCTTCTATACAGTTCCTACTGTTTTCATCAGGTACTGGGACATCTTTTTCTCAGGGAAATCTTTTCATAGTTATTGTGAGGGATATGTGTGTGTGCAAAGATTTTTGTATAATACATATACATTTACATATCATATGTATGAATGTTATATGTGTTTATATAGTAGGGGAATGATATATCTGAAATTGCATATAACACACAAAATAATATATTCATATATATTTATAAGTTATGTATATATATATATATTCCAAAGTGTTTATATGGTAGGAGAGTGATATACCTGAAATTTCATACAACACACAAAAAAATTTATATACATGCATATATCTGCAACATATACATATGCTCCAATGTGTCTTGAGTTAACAATAGATATTATTAATATTAATAGATAATATTTAGTGCTAATTTTAATAAATCAAATCCAAGTGACTAACCAAGTTGCTTGGTTTATAATGAGAAATCTATTTGTTGTACTGGAATCTATTGTTGGTACTGAATTATGCAATTAATCAAATACATTAAGAATTTTAATTAAATATTTATTCAGAATACATTTCGGAAAGACAGTGTCTTAGATCTTATGATAGAGTCTTCAGAAATTTGCAATGGGTTAGAAATCAATAGATCTGAATTTTCATCCTTAGGTTTATTCATTATCCCTGGGTGAGTATAGCAAATCTTAAAACTTCTGAGAAGCTGAGTGTGGTGGCAAATGCTTGTAATCCCAGTACTTGGGAGGCTTAGACAGAAGGATCACAGGTTCATTGCCAGACTCAGCTACTTTGTGAGGTCCTCTGCAACTTAGTTAGACCCTATTTCAAAAATAAAGAACAAAAAATAGCACTGGGGGTATAGCTCGGAGGTAGAATGGCCCTGGGTTCAATTCCCAGTACCACAAAAATTAAATAAATAAATAAATAAATAAATAAATAAATAAATAAATAAATCTGCTGAGTCTTATATCAAACCAAACTAACAATTTCTGTTTAAATGTTTCACAAGCTACTTGTTATTGTAAACTAATGTACTTCAAAATTATTTTCAGAATTTTATTTTCTATGCAATATGAATTAGTTTTATCTATATTAATAACATTTTTGAATTTATGGTAAGATCTAAAATAAATAAATAATAAAATATTCTCAAGTTATGGCGCATAAGGTCATTATTAAACAAGTATGAATTATACAGATGTCTTGAACTAAATTGATTTGTAAGGGTCACCTAGTTAAGTGAATAAAAAAAAATACTCCATGTGTTATGGGTATGCTGTTTAATAATTTCCAAGGTTTTCCATGTCCTCTCCTATAAAACTAGGACTCACAATCTTAAACTTACATTTTCTAGATTACTTTATAGTTAGGATTCTAGGATGCAATACAAGTTAGGTTCAAGATTAACTCTTAAAAATTTTGGAACCATATTTTTATTGTTGTAGGTTTTGACTAGCAAGTGATATCAAGAAACAGGGTGTTTAGAAGTAGTTGCACCTGCCAAAGTCAATATTTGTATGCTTTTCATCCTCATTTAGAAGCTCACAGGAACAGTTGGTACAGAAGCAGTGGCAGCAGCAGCAGCAGCACCTTCCTTCTCCTCCTCAATAAGCTTCTGCATGTCCCTTGATCAGTCTCACTGGCACCCTCTAGGCTTTCACTCCTCCAGCATTCCCAGTGATTTTCAAAGCCCTTCATATTCTGTATTCAATACCTTTGTATAAAACATGCCTAGAATGCTTTCTGTTTCTCACTCTGAAGCTTTCACTAATAGATTGCATAAAATCATTAAAAATTTTTCAAAAATTTCAAAGCTTTAGAAACATTTGGAGAAATGTGAATGCTACAAATATTACATTTGGAGTGAAAAAAGCTCCAATTGAAAGAGCAGAGTTGAGCAAGTTTTCATTCCACAAAAGAACACCCTTCTGAATCCATCTGACTTGATTCCAGTCCATGACCAGTTGGGGCGTTTCCTTTGAGCCTGTGATAAGGCAATACATTCTGACAGGAGCATATGGTGGAGTAACACAATTTGCCTCCTGACAAGGAAGAAAAAAAAAAAAAACCCAAAAAACAAAAAAACAAAACCAAAAAAAAAAAAAAAAAAAAAAAAAAGAAAGAAAGAAAAACGGAAAGGAGACTTTTTTTTTTTTCCCTGCACTGGGTATTGAACCCAGGTGAATTCTACATCTGAGCTCTTTTTACATTTTATTTTGAAGCAGGGTCTCCCTACTCAATGTATGCCATGAAAATTTAAGAAGAAATATTTGAAATTGATCTTTTATTTTATTGATTTATTTATTTTTATTACTGGTGCATTGTAATCATACATTTTGTTAGATACAAGCTGGTAGAGGCATACATGCACTCATTTAGCCCTCCCCCAATTCCTGCCCCACTCTCTTCCCCTCCCTCCTTCTCAAGTTCAGTTTAGTGATTGACTTTGATATGTTTGTGAAAGTACATCATGTGCATTAGGGTGTCCCCCCATCACCTTCAGTTAAGTCCCTTTCTTTGCTCATCTAAGGTTTCTCCTTCTTTATCTAGAGTCCCTCTTATGATCCACTTTTTCCCTAGCTTCCTCATATTAGGGAGAGCATGCAAGGTTTTACTTTTTGTGACTGACTAATCTTACTTAATGTTTTCGAGTTCCTTCCATTTCCCTGAAAGTGACATGATTTTGTTGTTCTTTATGGCTGAGTAAAATTCCATTGTGTACATATCCTATAGTTTTTTTTATCCATTCATCTGTTGGTGGACATCTTGGCTGGTTACATAGTTTGTCAGTTGTGAATTGCCAAAGCTAAGAAAATAAATAACCCCATAAAAAATGGGCTAATGTTCTAAATAGACACTTCACAAAAGAAGAAATACAAATGGCCATTAAATGCATGAGGAAATGTTCAACATCATTAGCAATCAGAGAGACACAAATCAAAACTACCTTGAGATTTCACCTAACCCCAATTAGAATGGCAATCATCAAAAACACAAACAACAACAAATGCTGGTGAGGGTTTGGAGAAGTGGAAACCCTAATACACTGTTGGTAGGATTGCAGATTAATGCAATGACTTTGGAAAACAGTATGGAGGATCCTCAGATGAACGGGAATGAATCTACTATATGATCCAGCAATACCATTTCTGGGTATCTACACAAAAGAATGGAAACCAAACTATCAGACCAATGTATGTGTATCTATGTTTATAGCCCACAGTTATTTTAAGGACATGCTCCCAAGGACCTAAGTTTCTCCTATCAGACCCCGACTCCAAGGTTTCACCACTTCACAAAAACATCACCTTGGGGATCATAGACTTTGGAAGGAATTTTAAGATTTAACATATAACAAGGTTTTAACTCCAAAGTAAGACAATTATTGGAATTACTCAGAAATAAAAAAGATTTTTAAACAACTGCTGTGTAACTATTCTAATAAATAACATTAAAATTCTTGAAACAGAACAATAGAGGACTTAAGCTATGAAATAGAAAACAAAGACAAACAGAAATTCTAGAATAATTAAACAATAGAGATCATAAGATGAGCTAAATAGTAGAACATAGGTTACAGAGGAAATAATTAGTAAACTTGAAGATAATATCAGTAAAAATTCAGTCTAAACACAGGTGAAAATAGTAATAATACAAAATGGAGCTGGGTGTGGTGATCCACACCTGTCATCCCAGTACCTGGGAGGCTGAGACAGGAGAATCACAGGTTCCCAGCCAATCTCAGAAACTTAGCAAGGCCCTCTGCAATTTAGGGAGACCTTGTTCCAAAATTAAAAAAAAAAAATAGGCTGGGGTTTCAGCTCAGAAGTAGAATACTCCTGTGTTCAATCCCCAGTACCACAAAATAATAAAAATAAAAATAAAAATAAAAAATAATAATATAGAAAACGGGCAGAACCTCAGGGACAAGTAAATCAATGAAATAGTGAAGGTCTAATATAGATTCAAGAAACTCAATATAATTCAAGAACCTCATAATAAACCGTAGAAATCTATATCCAGACTTATCACAATAAAAAAAAATACTGGAGCACAAACTATTAAAAAATGATAAAAATTGGATTTGCTGTGAGTTGTCCTTAAGGAAATAAAATTTATGTGCATACAAACCCTTTGTGTGAATGGTAATAATAGCTTTGTTCATAATGGTCAGAAACTGAAAACAAATCATGTATTTTTGACTAGTCAATAGAAAAACATGTTGCATTGTAAGTGGAGTACTACTTAGCAATATAAAAAGTGAACTATTCATGAAATATCAACTTGAATAAATTTCAAAGACATTATTCTGAGTAAAAGAAGCCAGTCTCGAACATTTTAAAAATGTCTAAATCCATTTACTTAATATTTTCATAAAGAAAACTATAAACTCTGGGAAACAAATCATTGGTGGTCATGGTTTAGATTTGGGGTAGGGTGTGAGCATAAAAGAAGAGCATGTGAAAGTTATTGAAGCTACCACAGTTGTGATAGTGGTTACACAAATCTATTCAATGAACTTTATACCAAAAAGGTTAATTGTATTGCATAATAATTCAAAAATAATAAAAAAGAATTCTTCAAGCTCACAAACCAATTAATAGTTTCATGAAAGTTAATGGGATGTTGAACAGATTTCATAATAACTCTGACGTTAAAATTTTAATTCAGTTATAATATATTTTAAAAACATCTGAGCCTGATTTAGCAGCCTACCAAGTGCTGTGTGCAGGTATATCACTACCACCAATATATTATGATGTGAGACTACAATGTACCAATAAAAGTTAAAAAAGGGGGTGTTCTTGGATATCATAGACATTCAGAAAAATCACAAATTTAAATGATTTTAATATGGGAAATATTTCAGTTTTGTTTCAAAATCAAAGACTGGCCTGGTGTGGTGGAGCATGTGTGTAATCCCAGTACTTGGGAGGCTGAGACAGGAGGATGGCAGGACAACCTCAGTAACTTAGTGAGACTCTCAGTAACCTAGTGAGACCCTCTTTTAAAAAGTAAAAAGAAAAAGAAAATAGGAGTAGGGGTTTAGGTTGGAGGTAGAATACCCTGGGTTCAATCTCCAGTTCCCCAAAAGAAAAAAAAAAATCAAAGACAATTATATAAGACAGAGGCAGAGCTACTATTTTGAAAAGATTTATGCATGCTTGGTAAAGGACCAGTGAGTGTGAAAGAAGATAAATTCACCTTACAAAGATCTTTTATCTCTTTTCAATTTTTAGTAAACATATAGCCTCTTGATCAGTATTAACTGCTGCAAAAATTACTTCTGATCTCCTAACACTAACTTAAACTAAATTGTACAAAGTTTGTAAGTTTATGATTTTAAAAAAAGAAGGATGCTATCTACTGGCGTACATGATCTAACTGTACAATGAAAGCTACGACGCGTGGTTAAAGAATGTTTATTTCTCCCAGCTGGAGACTGAAAAGCAGTACACAGCAGGTTGCAGTTTTCATGGTTCCTCCAAACAGGTACCTCAAAAGTTTTGTTTGAAATACCTAGGAAGAAAGGAAACTTCCAACTACTTAGGTGGCTTTAGGAACATTTTCTTTGATCAAAACAAAAACAAATGTCTTCATTTGTTCTGGGATAAAATCCTTAGAAAAAGATTGTGTTGTGCTATTAAAAATTTATTGGCAAATTTTTAAACAGCAAATGGATAATGAATTTTCATCAATAGCAAATATATCATATTTTAATATTAAGGTGGGTTAAACTGTGTGTTCTTTCTAACTATATTTAGATCATATGTATTTTATGGTACAGTTTTGTAACCTGGTTGTCTTTCCTGCTAGTCAAAATGATGATCACTTATTCCTCAAAAGGACAGCCAAGTTCAGCTATTTCTAACCAGGGACAGATAAGAGAGAACATAGTACTTGTTTTCAACTCTAGAGAAACAGTTCTGAAAATAAGTTTTTCATTTTCTAGACACTGGCTTTTTAAAATAGAGAAAAAATATTTTTATTTCAAAATAATTCCTAATGTTTATTGTTGACTAAATTGAATACTTTAAAATACCTGGTAGAATTTTGAATGTTTCCAACATAAAGAAGCAGTATACATCTGATTTAATTGATATACCAATTACCCTAATCTGATCATTACACCTTGAATACAATTGAATACACGTATTGAAATGTTTCACAATACCCCATAAAATATATGATTATTATATGTCAATTAAAATATAAATGCATTAAAATACTCAACATTGGGAGCCTGAATCATTGAGATTAGTGAAATTTACCTTAGCTTGTGGCCTGGTGTAAGAGGCAATGCATGTCACTTTCTCATCAAACAAAAAAGAAGGTGAAATCCATTCCCATTTTTCAGAGGGATCCAACAGCAATTTAGAGGATACACAAGTAGGGTTAGATGAGTCCTAAGTGCTTCAGAGCTTGTGCAGTATGGGGTGTTCAGGGATGAGGATATTGTAATGGAAACTCAGGTAAGTCAGAAGAGATCAAAACTAGAGGGTGTGTGTCTTCCATTTCCTCTCCAGAACTCCATCAGGAGGCTTCCAGGTTGGTTTTTCAACCTGAATGATGGACCACAGTAGTCAAGTAGACTCGGCATGGGCATGGTGTCTTCAAGTAGTAAGAATGGCAAGAAGGGCCCCGCTCTCACTGACATTAAATCAGTCGAGACAAGTTTTCCCACGTGTCTCTTCATTCAAGAAATTGCTCATAGACTCCTCAAACTCGCATGGATCTGTGATGTAAAATGGTTGAACTTTATAACCAGAAAACAAAGAACAAATGGAATCAGTGGATGCCAATCCACATCAGAAACTCTTGCAGTGAATTTCATTATCAGAAAATGATCATGAGAATCAAGAGAGAAGCATATGGCCAGGGATCCTTCCAGCTGCCATGTTATGACATACTCTTTACCTACAGTAATATATACCCCAGAAGGATGGAACAAAATTAGAAGGTAGAAGAGAATAACCTAATATCATAAAGTTTAAAAGTGAAATATTTGCAATTATAGTAGCAACATCAAGTTGCTCTTTTCCCTTAGTATTTATTGAATAGGAAACAGAGTAAGTTAACAAATTTTTTTAAAAAAAATCCCAAATCCTAAAAAACACCAAGCAAATAAACCAGAAAGAAAGAAGGAGGAGGGCAAGGAAAAAAGAAGGAAATAAAATACATTCACAGATAAGTTTAGGGGTTTAAAGTTTATAATTTTTCTCATAATGTTTGGTTTTCAAACTTTTTTTTTTTTAACTACAAATGCATGCCCACCACTTTCACAAAACTAATTGCCAGTAAGCTTTATAATGAATGTAATACTTCCCTGAAAAATACAAGGAAATATACAGAAATATCTACACTATATCTAGTAATGGCTATCACTCTGGGAAAACATGCATAATCATTGTGTTGGTCTATTAGCTATTCTATAAATATCACATATTATAATAACATTTAGACTTGGGTGGATTTTTCATTTATTAAGTGAAATTTAAAGCATTTAAAGGCAGCATCAAATATTACTTGCTGAGATTTTAATTGTATATATCAAAATAGAATTATTTTATCTACTCTGACAGCAAATGTAGTATAATTGATGCCAAGTACTATTATAAAATATTTTATGTTAGTTTTATTAAAACATTTATTATGGCATCCTTTTTGGGATTCATATTCATCACAACAAATTTCATTTGGAAAGTTAATGAATAGCTCTAACTATATAAAACCTTACCTTGCTAATTTAAGTAGAAGTTGAAATATTATGTATGCCTTTCTCTTTCATAGCCTCATCTAAGCTTCCTGAAATGTGCAAGAGATTGTGTGAGATTAAGTCTATAATAGGCATTCATAAATTATGGAACATTTAAAATTCAAAACTATTATTATTACAGACTTAATTTCCTTACAGCTTGATGGTTGTAAGTATCATAATGTTGTGTCAGCATTTTATGGACTTTCTTCCCCTTTCTAATGAGATCCATGCCAACTTTTGTACTCTGTGAATAACTGCATAAGAGGAATACGTAATGACAGTGTCTCTACTTGGCTGGATAATAATATAGTTGCAAGGTTCCCTGAGAATGAAAGTACAATTAAGGTAACACAGAGAGACCACCATAAAGTTAAGACCTTCAGTTTTGTCTCATTCAACATTCTTTCTGCTGGACCCAATACGCCTGATCACACACGATTTAAAGGAAGGAGATTTATTTTCTCACATTTTTTTGAGATTTAGTGTTTCAGTCCATGTTAGACCAGGTAGGTGGAGCACAGGGTATGTTGGAGGGAGGTGGAATAGGCTCCACCCTCACATTATGGAAGCTAGAAGCAAGAGAAAGCAGGAGGAGGAGTGATCTGTGTAATCTCTAAGACCACACCCCCAGGACCCCTCCTTAGAAATCAAGCCTTGCTTATAACATTGCTACCTTGTTTCTGTGAGGGGTAGGGGGACATTCTAAATCCAAACCACTGTGATACAATTGAGGTAACTCAGACAGTGTATCATATAGTTAAGACCCTCAGTATCCAAAAAGCAGTAAGAAAGACAAGTGAACATCTGTAGTTTAGACTCTGTGAGAGACTTCAAAATATTATTATAGTCAATGTGCAATGCTCATGACCTCAGAGTTAGTGTGAATAAATAGAGAATTTATGGGTCTATTGCTGCAAGTGAAAAGAACAATGCTAACTTTAAAGAGAGTAAGAGAGAGAAACAGAGAATGCATCCCTTAGTGTTCACTCTTAACATAACAGAGGATAAACAACTCCAATACATATGTCTCCAAAAGTTAATTCATACAAGAAAAAGCCCAGATGGTCAATAGATAAGTATCTCATTTATCTGGCAACTTTTCCACCAGGGGCTTATTTGATAGAGCCTCCCAATTACTGTTTCAATTAAAAGTAAAATCTCGGGAAGGAAAAATCTTGTAATTTCTTATTGAAGCTGAAATAGTTACCCAGCATATTTTATGCATATGATTCACTTTAGCAGCTTCAAAAGATAACAATATTTCTATTTTATGGTCTTATACTCCAAAATTTAGCCCCTCAAAGTAAGATGCTTTATCTCCTTAAAGTAATTTTCTTAAGAGCTTCGAATTGCCTGTTCAGTCAAAATGAAAGTTTTAAGTGATGGACTTTTTGGCAAGCTTTTTATTTCATCTGTAGTGATGGATATGAAAGTGTTGATTGAAAATTCCCAGTTTTAAATAGTTGTATGGGGAAAAAAAATCCATGTTGCTTACAAATCAAAGTGTCCCTTCCCAGTTTATGATTATTTCAACGGTCATTTCTGTCATTCCTGTCAGCTTCTACCTTTTGTTTTCTGTTCTGGGGCATTAATATTTCTACCGTATCATTAAATTGTGAGCTCCAAAATTTCCTGCTAGGAGAAAAACTAAATGGCATTCTCCTGAGTTCTAAATTGAATGTAAAATACACCTATAGAAGAGAGTATTATATATTGCATACTTCAATCCTTAAACTTTTGCAGGATCCTTCCATGCTCCACAGATCTGAAAATAGGAGTTAAAGTGATCATATGTTAACAGATCACTCTGTTTCTCCAGGAAACAGAGCAATGGGATCACACTATGACCTTGAACTTTGCATTCAAGTTAATCTGTGCTTAAGCTATCACTTATATAGAAATAGTGGTTTTTCCTTTGATGGAATCAAGTGGTTCTGGCAAAGCCATGGAGTACCTGCTTCTTTCTCTATTATCTGAAGATGATATGTCAAATATAATAAATATGTATAAACAAGGCTTTCAGTGATTACTTCAGAATGATTTTAGAAGCATCTACTCTTTCAAATCATTTTCATGTTATTTTTTTTTAAACATGACCATTTTATTTCAAACAAACAAGGAACAGTGTAATCTTAGGGGTCAGTATTCACAGAGCAGAGCAACCCTGTTTTAAGCTCTCAGTCTACTCTACACATCACTGCTGACAGAAGAATGTGTATGGGCAAAGACACACTCCCTTGCTGCCAATGCAGTTTCATTCATGCCTCTGATTCTCCAGTGGGCCTTTAATGTTAATAAGTAGTTCTATTGCCACATCTTTTCTGATTGTTCTCTAATTATCTTATAGGATGAATTAAAAAAGAATCATCTTCTCAAACTCCAGGATCTCCTCCTTTGTCCTTTAAACTGAAGACCTCACTTCTTATGTTACTTAAGAAAATTTCCAGCTAAAGAAAATTAAAGCAGACCATTTGCAAGTTGCTACCACTATAGCTACCTGTCTCCCAACACCTATGCATTTTTACCTTCTTCTGGATTTTTTTTTTAATGATGCACTGTCTAAATATTATTACTTATCGGCCAGCTGCCATGCTATCCTTTGTACCCAAGGAACTTCCTTTTGCATTTTCTCTTTGTCCCTCTTGTATCTTCATTTTTTTCTTTGAATTCTAGAATATATAATGTAATATTTTTCTCCCTAAATTGATTAAAACAATAATAACATTTTCTTGACTTCACTCTTCCTCTAGTCTCTTTACACTAAAATTTCTTTTTTTTGTACACTTTTATTGATAAATTGTATTCTCACATCAGAATGTAGTTCAGAGTGATTGGGACAGACATACACACAGCACTTGGTGAACTTTCCCTCAGCTCCTTCTCCTCTTCCTTTCCTTTCCTGTACATGATACTGAGATTGACACTGATATTTTACATGTGTACAAAACATCAACAGAAATGTTTACTTCATTAATTCTCCATCCCCTTACCCTTCCCGAGACCCCTCCCCCCTATCTTTCCACTGGAGTTTCTCCTTCTTTATCTAAAGTCCCTCTTCTATACTGATTACTCCTTTTCTTCCACTTAAAAGAAAAACATATGAGCCTTCACTTTCTGTGATTGACTGGTCTCATTTACTATAACTTTCTCCAGTTCCATCCATTTTCCTGCAAATGGTGTAATTTTGTTATTCTTTATTGCTGAGTAGAATTCCATTGTCCACATATGCCATAATTTTGTAATCTATTCATCTGTTGATGGATACCTAGGTTTATTCCATAATTTGCCTATTGTGAATTGTGCTGCTATAAACTTGGATGTGCATGTATCACTATTGTATTCTGATTTTAATATCTTTGGAATGAAACCCAAGAGTGGTATAAGTTGATTGTATGGTGAATCCATTCTTGAGAGTCGTATATACTTGCTCTATTCAATTTTTCTCCTACTCATCTTTCATGGGTCTACTTGTATCAGACATTTTCCCTAATATTCAGTGAAAAACACTTGCCAAGGCCACCAATGATCTTCACATTACAAAGTCTACTACTCAGGTGCCAGTCTTTACATTTAATCCCACCCCAGAAGCACGTGACACAGCTTATCATTAACCACTCTTTCTAACCTTTACGTGAATAAGGATCCAACACCACATACCTTGCTTCTTTTTATCTTACCCTAGTGGCCATTTCTTCTTAGTCTCATATGATCATTTCTTTAAAGCCTACACTACTGACCTCCTAATGTCAGAATGCCCCATGACCTTTCCTACTGATACTCATTCTGTAGGGGATCTCATTTAATCTCAGGATGTTACATGACATTCATAATGTGATGACTCCTGGATGAATATGTCCTGCCAAGACGTCTTCCTTAAACTCCAAATTTCATATCCTATTTCTATTCAATTCTTCTAATTACATTCTAGTTAGTACTTGAAGCAGATTGTACAAAATAAAGTTACCATTACTAATTCCTCTGCCTCTTAATAGACCTTTCTTTTTATTTTTTTTTGCTTAACAAATGAGTAGCCACTGCATTCTTCTAATATTTGAATTAATTTTGTCACACTTACTAGACATGGTGGCACATGCTTATAATCCTTGAACTTGGGAAGCTTAGATAGGAGGATGGCAAGTTCAAGGCCAGCTTCAGTAACTTAGCAAGACTCTCAACAACTTGGCAAGACTCTGTTTCAAAATAAAAATAAAAAGGGCTAACTGGGCTTGGAGATAGTATATCCCTGGGTTCTATCTTCAATACAAAAAAAAAAAAAAGTTACATTTATGTTCAGGATCTTCTAGACGTTTCCATTTCAATCAAATTCTGGATTTCAAATAGTGGCATACAAAGCCTGCTGCCCCTGGCCTTATCATTTACATTTGACTTCAACTTACACCATTTTCTACCTTGCTGTCTCTGTCCTGGCCCCAATGGCCTCCTGGTTATTCATTGAACACTTGATATACATTTCACTCCGAGAAAATTTACACTTACAGGTCCTGTGCCTGAAATGCCCTTTCTACAGATATCCACCTGATTCTTCCCAATACTTGACCCTTTATTCACATCCTTAGTGAGGACTTCTCTAACTATTCTCTTTAAAATTGAACCCTTGGTAGGATTACTCTGTTTGTTGTTGTTGTTGTTGTTGTCCTTTACTCTGCTCCAAAATATTTGCCACCAATTAAAATGACTAATATATGCATATTTAATCTATTGTCTTTGTCTTCAAGAATGCTGTCTCCAAGAGGGCATGAATTTCTGTTCAATTTTTTCTCTATTGTATCGACTATACCTTGATTTATAGTTGATTTATAGTCGAGGACTTGATTTATAGTTGGGGTTTAATAAAAGTTTGTTAAATGGTCTGTGAATGAAACATTCTCAAATATTAGTGCCAGCTAGGCATGGTGGCCATGCTTGTAATCCCAGTACTTGGGAGACTGAGACAGGAGGATCACAGGTTGGTGGCCAGCCTCAGCTACTTAGTGAGGCCTTCCACAACTTAGTGAGATCCTGTTTCAAAATAAAGAATAAAATAAGACTGGGGGAGTAGCTCCGAGGTAGAATGCCCCTGGGTTCAACCCCCAATGCCACAAAAAAATATATATGTATATTAGTGCCAGATATTAAGGTTTCAACTTTTAGAAAAATAAAGATAAGCTTCATCTTGAATTTTGCAAAGTGAAACTCACTTTAGTAGCTGAGTATTCCTGTTAAATATTAATCAAACTTAATTATAGTATAAACAGTAGAAACATTTATGATAAAAGGTTGAAAGCATCACTTTGGAATTATTTTTAAAATGGATGCAAAGCCAGTTGCTAAGTAAATCAAGTTTTTTTGTTGAGGAAATTTAGTTTGTGCCTTACTTTTCTTTTTTCACAATTAAAGATTAAAATACAAAACTCCTTTGAATTAAGGATTATATAAGATGATGTATGTAAACCCCTTAATATACTATAAGCTTTAAATAAGAATATCATCTTTAATAAGAAAATATTCTGCAATCAGGTTTACTTTAAAATATTTTACTAGTTTATAATTTTGTGTGGATTTAGGTCAATGCTAGTTACAATATTGGGGGGGATCAGATTAGAATTCTAAGTATTTTATGATCATACTTTCTACTATACTTTTATAGCTTTGCATATAATTTTATAACTAGAAATTTTAGAACCATATTAGTTATTTTTTGTATCTTTATTTCTATTCATTACCCCATATACATAGACTATTAATGTACTTGTTCAGATATAAAGAATTCTTGAGACCTTTCACAATTACACTTTATAAACCGGTGATGAAAAACCATGCACATTTATGATAATATACAAGGGAAATTCAGTTTTCTCCACCTTGGAAATAATATTCTATAAACCACAACTATAATATGGGATGGAAAAATTGAATTCATATCCCATTCAGTGCATACATTTATAGGATCTGTAGCTCTTTCTTTCTTTTTTAATGCTTTCCACCCAAAGAGAGCCTGTGAACAGTTTCCTGTAAGAAAATATATTCCCTTAATTTATGACTTATCTTTAAACATTTTAAATTAATAAACTTATGCTACCAATCAACTTCCAGATTGAAATATAAATGTCCAGTACTGATACCTTGTAATATCACGAGTTACTCCAAGTCATTTTTTTTTTTTTTACTGCAAATCTTTCTTAGGTAGGAAATTACCCCTTTTCATTATGAAAATCCCTGTGCACACTGTATCCCAGCTCTCATAACATTGTATCAACATATGTGAACACCAAAGAAATAAATTAATGCAACTCTTCACCATCAAATGCAAGTTGTTGGAGAAATATTACTAGAGATGACAACTCAGCTTAATCCATCCCTCAGGTCACTTTTTTAACATCCTTCAGAGTCTTCAAAATACATCTCCATATGGTGAGTGCTATCAGTGAACTGACTTCTCCAAAGGAATCTTTCTGAATGGACAGATCAGGAGGCACAGACCTCTACTGCTTCCTTACGCAGCGTTTTCATATTGCCAGACATCACCTGCAGAGCTTCTTTCCCATGCCTCCTCGCCACTGTGCTCTCTTCTTCATGGTCTTCACATTTCTGCCCTTGGCAATATGAAATGGGGGAAAGAGTGTTTAGTTTACCTGTGACATGTGACAACTTTGTTCCAGATGCATTGTTTTATATATAATAAAGAGGCAACCCAGGAGTGGACACGACCCTAGTATTTTCAGAGAGTCAGCTTTATGCATGAAGTTAAGTTTAGACAAAGCCACTAATTAAGGAGTAAGAGGACGAGGAAGAATGTTAGCAATGTCTGAGCACATGGACTTCTATTAAAACTTATCTCCAATTTTAAACGCCAAGATCTATTTTCATATTCTTGAATTTAAGTTAATCTTATTTCCTTAAGTAACTACATTAACCATATTTTTATATATAACAACTTTTATCTCCTCATATAAAATATTAGATCAAGGTTTCTATGAAAGTAATGTTTTTCTCCTTTTTATTAAGAAAATTAAACTATTTCATTTCATGCTTCTATTGATTTGAGAAAAATGTGGAAAGAGCTATAATATACAATACTTTGTCTCATCACTGTACTGAATACTTCTCAAAGTTTTAAGACAGCCTCTATCACCTAAAATGATGTCATTTTGAAGAGATTTTAATTAATACAGCACATATTATATATTCCTCTCAAACTCCTTTTTTAATGAACTTTTCAATTTGGGGTAGGATTAAATGAGAAATGTGTGCGTGCATGTCTTTATCAGCTTGTACCTAAAAAAGATGTACAATGCACAAATTAAAAAAATAAAATTAAAAAAATTATTTATTTATTTATATTTGGTACAAGAAGTTGAACCTGGGGCATTCCACCTCTGAGCTACAAATTCAGGCCGACTTATTTATTTATTCATTTAATTTTTTAAAATTAGCTATTTATAGCCGGGTGTGATGGCCCACGCTTGTAATCCCAGCAGTTGGGAGGCTGAGACCGGAGGATTCGGGTTCGCGGCCAGCCTCAGCTACTTAGTGAGGCACTCCGCAACTTAGTGAGCCCCTGTTTCAAAATAAAGAATAAAAAATAGGGGTGGGGGTATAGCTCGGAGGTAGAATGCCCCTGAGTTCAATCCTCAGTACCAAAAAAAAAAAAAAAAAAAAAAAAAAAAAAAAAAAAAAAAAAAAAAAAAAAAAAAAAAAAAAAAAAAAAAATTAGCTATTTATTTAATTTTGAAACAGGGTTTTATTAAATTACTAAGGCTGGTCTTAAACCTGAAATCCTCCTGTCTTAGCCTCCCATGCACTGAGATTAGATATGTGTACCACCACATCTAGCTAAACTTTTTTTTTTAACAACAGTTTCAGATTAAAAAGAAAAGAGAGATAGAGCTAGAGATAGAGGTAGAGAGAAAGAGAGAGAGAGAAGTACTGAGAGTTCCTGTATACTGTGTATTCAGCTTTCCTTATTATTAACATCTTTTCTGTATATGATGCATTTGGTACAGTGAATATTGATATTGTTTTATTATTAAACTATTGATAAAATTTCATTCAAGTTCATAGTTTCTTTAGACTTCCTTAGCACTTCCTATCCTTTTCCTGTTGAAAGATCCTATGTAGCATAGCAAATTAAATTTAGTCTCCTCAGACACCTCTTGGCCATGACACTTATATTTCTACTTTGTTTGATCATGTTGACAGCTTTGAGGAGTACTGGCCAGGTATTTTGTAGAATTCTTCTTCAGGGGTATGTATATGATGTTTTTCTTATGATTAGACTGTGGTCATATGCTTTTTCTCCAAAGACTACAGAGGTCAACCACCATATTTTTCACATCATCCCAAGGGTACGTACGATCAGCATGACTTACTGTTATGATGTTCAAAATGATCACCTGGATGAGAGTGTTGGTCAAAGTCAAATTGACCCACTGGAAAGTTATTCTCCCAACCCTTTTCCTTAGTGTAGTCCTTGGAATGACGTTGCTGTGCCAATGCTTAAGAAGTGGAGACTAACTTATCCTTCACCCCCTTGTAGGCTGAATAGCTACATAAATTATTTGGAATTCTTCTGCATGGAACATTTGTCTCTTCTCCCCTATTTATTTACTTATTTAATCATTTATTTATATTGGCGTGAACTCATGAATATTTCAGACACTGGGCTACAGTCCAATGATACATTATTTATAATCTGCCTTATATTTTTTTCAGTTTCAGTCATTAGACAACCTTTTAGTTGGCTTCTCTTTCCCTAGCATATATTTACCATATTTTAAATTCTTTATTATTTTCTGGCACTAAAAGTATTACATCTTAGAAATCTCCTGCCCACTTCTAGAATCATATACATTTCCTCAAAACAGTATTAGATACCAAATCCAGGTGTTAAGTGTGACATTTATTTATCTATTTATTTATTTATCTATTTATTTATTCATTTATTTACTTAGTGGGGATTGAACCCAAGGCCATTCTACCTCTGAGCTACACCCCAAGTCCTATTTTTTATTCTTTATTTTGACAGTGTCTCACTAATTTGCAGAAGGCCTCACTAAGTACCTGAGACTGGTCACAAACCTGCCATCCTCCTGTCTCAGATTCCCAAGCACTGGGATTACAAGAGTGTGCCACCATGCCTGGCTTAAGTGTGCTCTTTTTTTTTTTTTTTTTCTTTTTTGGTGGTACTGGGAATTTAACCCAGAGAGGCCTTCTTCCTCCAACAAACTACACCCCTACCCCGATTTTATCTCTTATTTCAAAACAGGGTCTCACTAGATTGATGAGAATCTCACTACTTGTTAAGGCTGTTCTCAAACCTGCGATCCTCCTGTCTCAGCCTCCCAAATCCTGGGATTACAAGCATGTGTCACCACCCCTGGCCTTAAGTGTGCTCTTTGATACTGGAGTATCACTGCTACTTGGTCTCCTCAGCTGACAAAGGAAAAAAAAAATATGTGTGTATATTAGCATACTTCTATAAATATATATGTATATATATTATATTGATTGCTTTTATAAATTTATAAAGTATGTATTATATTGATTGTATCTATATGTAACCACCATATCTATATTAAGTATGTGTTCATACCAATATCCCTAATACTCATTCATTGCTATATTAATCATTCTAGCTTCCTTCTCTTTCTTATCTATAACCTCCTACTTTCAACCATGAGAAATTTGATTACCAACACCCATTTTATATTTACTGCACTGTTAGTTCCAGACTATGATAGCAATTATTAACCCATGAGAAACAATTATATCAATTAGACTACAGAGCTTATATTTTGATGTTTGCCTTGCAGATTCCACTCATTTCCAACATTACTTAAAAGGTGTACCTTTTTAATCCCATTCCTTTGTTGAATTGTTTCATACGTTTACAATATGGTTAGATGATTTTGTCACACTCAGCGTTCCATAATATCATCTTCTCACGTACTAGTGACATTTTAAGATTGGACACCTTGAGGTCCATTCTTCTTCTGTAAAGTTACATCGTTTTTGACAAATGAATAATATCACCTATCCACCATGAGAGTAACACATAGAATAGTTTCTCCACCCTAAATACTTCCATGTACTTTACCTCTTCAAACATTACTTTCTCCTCCCCCCGCCCCCCCCAAAAAACACTGGCCAATCACTCATCTTTTCTGGTGGTATTTTTATAATTTTTCTTTTTCTAAAATGCCATACATTTGGAGTCATACAATATATAGCATTTTCAGGTTGTGTTATTTCATTTCCAATATGCATTTAGGGTTGAGCTGTGTTCTTTTGTGGCTCAAATAGTCTAAAATAGTCGCTCCCATGCCTCTAGAGGATGCATTACTGGATGTTACTGATCCCCCGTGGGTGTCTGAGATCATACTTAACTACAATAAAGTTTACTTTATGAGTTGGGCACAGCAAGAAATTAGCAACAGTAGCTCATAATAAAGTAGAGCATGTATAAATATATACTATAACAACATTATTTAAAGCTTGTTAGTTATTTATTTCTGAGATTTAACCACAGAAAGGGAAACAGTGAGTGGGCGGGCTATTGTATTTCTATCTTCTACAAATAATTTTCCATTGGATGGATGTTAAGTAGTATAAATTTTAATATATTTAAGGATATCTAGGTTGATTCTGGTTTGGGGTGATTATGAATAAAGCTGCTATGTTTGCATTCAAGGTTTTGCGAAAAAATAAGTTTTTGAGTCAGTTAGGTACTAGTTAGGTGTGAGATTGCTAAATTTTCTGATAAGGATATGTCTAATTTTGTAAGAAACTTCCAAACTGTTTTCAAACATGGCTGTTCCATTATGCATTACTGTGAACAATATATGAGTTTCTTCTAGTGATTTTTTTTTCTTTCCTCCTTTTTTCATACCAAGGATTGAATATAGGGGTGTTCTACCTCAGAACTAAACCCCCAGCCTTTTTTAAAAATTATTTTGAAATAGGATCTCTTCAATTTGCTGAGGGTATTACTACGTTGCTGAAGCTTGCCTCGAACTTGTGCTCTTCTTGCCTCAGCCTTGCAAGTACTGGGATTACAGGTGTGCCCACCACACCCAGCTTTACTGTTCTATAATTTCTATTCATTTTTTAACTGGTAAAGTCTTAATAAAAATTCACCATTTTGTAATAGAGCAAAAGCATATTATGTGAGAATTAGTAAAATATTTAAGCGGAATATTTATTATTTAAATAGCTTATGCAGCAACTAGGGAAGCATTGAGTATTATTGCTAAATGTGATCTTACAGAGGAACTTGTGAAATCAGCTTAAAGAAGAGGTAAAGATAAAGCCAGTGGACTACCAATCTGCCACCTCATTGCATACAAATAGATATTGGTAAAATGCTTAAAAATGTATGCTCTCCAAGAAGTTTGATGTTCGTCTCACAATTACATTTATGCACTGAATATGACAGTAAATATTTTATCAGTTGAAGAAATTATAATGTATCCTGAGTTAAAGCCTGGATATTATAAAGAGGTATATTAAAAATAAAAATAGAATAGCTGTTTAATGTGTTTCACATTTTCATGTGAAGGTTATTTTTACAGATTTGTACTCAGACGGAGTTTTTTCCCCAAATTCAGCGACACAGACAAATGATGTACCTTTCCTTTGAGTTTGAAATATCAGCTTTCTGTCTTACATGAGTTCTTTTCTAAGGGTAAAAGTTTAATGATAAAATTTATGATAAGCAAAATCCCAGGCAAGCAAAATTTCTTGAACTTTACTTTTACTATCTGTTAAATTTCCTACTACAACCATCTTACAGGATTATTTAAAGATTTCATTTTTACTAAAAAAAAAAAAAACTTACCCATGTTGCAAAGTTGTATCCACTTCCATGTTCTCTGAGGTATTTTTTTTTTTTAAACTTCATAATGACCAAATAATCCTCAAACCACTGCTGAGAGGTGAGTAAGTGGGGTTATAATGGTCTATAAAAATCATTTTAGTTTGTAGCCACAAATGGATTTTTGTTTTCAGCTTTGATCTTTCTTTTGTGCTGACTTAGACAGGAATATCAGGAGCCTATTCACTAATGGGGCCTTTCTGCAACAGCCTTTCAAGAAGACAATAAAATGTGACTCTATTAAAAAAAATGGTTATATCAGCCATACTGAAATTATTGCTCAGGAGTGAGGTTAGCCATACTATTTGAAGAGAAAAAGAAACACCAAAAAGTCTTAAATTAACATACAATTTTTTTTTACAAAATGATAGTGCTAACATTTGTGGTACCTTGCTGAGGCCTGGGAAAAGGGAACCTGCAAGAGGAAATTAGGTAACCAAAGACAAATGGGAAGATTTTGAATTTAAATCTCCATGGTGACAACCCCCCTACTGCAGTAGCATCAGTTGGGACCTCTTGCCAGGCCCTGGGAAGGAAGTCTGCTGGACTGTGACCCCCTGGGCAGGAATTGCCACAGGACTCTACCAGCCTGCAGTGGCTGCGGACAGCCTTTGCATCTCAGAGAATAACTTTAAATCTTGCTGACATAACAGAGCCCTTTGAGAAGCTCTGTGTCCCAGGAGTGTTCAGAGTCAGCAGGACAAGGAATCAGGCTGGCCCACTAATGGCTCACTATTTACAAAGTTTCTTATAAAAGAAGGCCTGCATCCCCTAGGACAGCCAGACTCTCTTTCCCAGTTTCTGGGTCACCTGTCTCCCTCTGTGAGGCTGGCCCACCTATTTTGAATTTGTCTTCCCCCAAATAAACCTGTCTGTACGCATTCCCATTCCTCACTTGAAAATTCTTTGCTAGCCCAAGCCTATGGCAGGGCAATTTGATTTTCAAGTCCCTAGACAAATATAATATTATCTTTGATTTTAACCTCCAGTAAAATACATTGAAAGTGTGTATTATGTGCTTATGTAAAGCAAGAATTTAAATTTTGGGATGTTTTCTGTAACATCACAACCATGATGATGACAAATATACTTTATTTATTTTATCTTATTTGTGTTATGTATAAATATTAAAACTTTGTTGAAAGACACTATAATTTATTAGTTTGCTGTAATTCAATCCAAAATAATAAAGAATATTGAGATTCTTAAATTCTTTAAACTTATCTGTTTTATATTTTAAATATTTTAAAGTTTTTAAGAAGTAAAAGAATCATGTTAATGTAGACATATGCTAATCTTTTTAAAATGTAAGGGATTAGTAAGTTATTAAATTTATATATTAAATATTTCATCTCCTCTAATAAATAATATTTGAGGAAACAGCTGCTTAAGAGATATCCAAATTATATTTCATATTGAAATCAAAGTAAAAAGTCTGAAAATGCCTTTTTACTTATATGTGAAATGAGAAAAGGTAAGAAAGGTCATTTATATATATTTATATGCTATTTAAGTAAAAAGAACTAATTTCTTTAATGTATATTACTGAAGAAAATATTTATTAAAATATCTTTGGAAAATTAAAGGCAATTAGGGGAATATGAGTTAATATTCACAATTGAAGCATACTGAACTCGTTAATGAAGAAAGAACATTTGTTTGCCTCTAATTTTGACAGTAATGCATTTTGATGTTTATTCATATTGACAGTAGTTTTATTTATAAAAGTTACTCAAATATTAGACTAAAAATAAGATGCTGGTAAGCAGAGGAGCACCTTGTTCTTTGAAAGTATTTTTTATTACAGATTGTTGCATCAATTTACACATCTGTTCAGTGTCTTTTTCAATTATGTTGTCTAACAAGTGAAAATATTCCCCTTGATTTTCCTGGGAAACATAATTTAGGGAATATTAAATAGATTAGGCTTATAGTCTTTTCTACTTTTTTAAGTCAACAAGATTGTTTTTTAAGTCTGTTGTTCTGAGCCGACTTAGATTGTGAAAAACAACCAAAACATGGTCTCAGTCATTTCAAGAATGTTTATTGTAATCATGACTAAGACAGGTTCTTTATTCATTAACACTCCATGCAAACTTCATAAAATTGTGTTATTTTAGGTCAAAGAGAGAGAATTAGTGGAAAAGCAGGTCGAGCAGTCCATTTATCAACTGAGCTTCGCTGATCATGTCGGCGTCTCATGTTTGGGTCATTGTGAGTCTGGGCTGGGTCTTCAGGTCTGACCTTAACTAGTGCTCAACCAAAGTCAAAGGTGAGGACTTGCTGGCTGGCTAGGAGCACAGCTGGCTGGGTCAGTGTTCAGCCTCTGTATCAGTGGTTGGAATGGCAAGATGGCAAGGATCCTTGACAGAAGAAGTTGGGAGTGTTCAGTCTCAGGTGCTGAACTCTCTTTGGATAGTCCTCAGATTGCTAAGGATTCCAGTTGATTGTCAACTTGGGTGGAGTCTTGCTGATTGCCTGCCCCTTGCCTATTGTGCTCAGGCATTGCTGTGTGTCACCCCTGATAGCCTGGTGTGTTGTGTATGTTGTGAAAATTATTCTTGCATGATAGACATCATGCTGGAGTGTGGTTTGAGTGTTAAGTCCCTCTTTGGCCTTAATGAAGCCTCTTTTAAAAATATGTGCTCCATACATTTGTATAAATGGCCCTATCCTAAGGGTCAAACATATACTTATCCAGCAAACTGTCAGAAGAAAATTAATGTAAAGATGTAATACAATTGAAAATCAATATGAAAATAATTTGTCAAATAAACCAACACATTTGAATTAGGTACCTTATTAATCCATATATCTGTGATGTTTCTTTTTCTAATGATTTATTTTAATTACTTTTCAGTGTTACTTTTCAAATATTTCTTATTTTATATGCATTTCTTAATTCTCTCTTATAAAATACTGCTATGGACAACAATTATATATATATATGTATATATACATATGTATACATATATATATATACATATGTATATATACATATATATATATAATTGTTGTCCATAGCAGTATATGTATATACACATATATGTATATATGTGTATATACATATATGTGTATATACACATATATGTATATATGTGTATATATATATATATATATATGCTAAAACCTTTGTCAAAATAATTTTCTATTGGTACTGGGTTTGAAGCCAGGTGCATTTTATCTCCGAGCTACACCCAGCCCTTGCTTTTTTGTTTTTGAAACAGAGTAATCCCAAAATGTGCTGAGAGTCTTGCTAAATTTCTAAGGCTAGCCTCTAACCTGCATTCCTCCTACCTCAGCCTCCCAAATACTGGGATTATGGAAGTCCAGTAACATGTAAGTATAGAAAGTGAGAAATGAAAGACATTGTAACTCAAAGAAGTTTAAAATATTGTCTAGTCGTGGAAACCAACAATTAGAATATACTTACTTCGGAGCCCTCATGTGTATGAATTATATTGTTTGATCTTTACAATAATGCCATCAGTGAAGAATTATTCTCACTTACATTTTACCAGTTAGGCAATAGAACTGGAAGTAGTAAGGAGCCTTCTCAAAGTAATATACATGGGACTTGATAGCTTCAGGGTTCACACTAATTCCTTCAAGCTTTTTGATGATCTCTACAGGTCACTTCTGTGCTATAAAGAGGACAATTGACCAAATAAATAGAAGCTTACTGAATGAAATTTGGCTTGTCTCCCAGGTTACATTCTATAATTACCACACAAAAGGGGTGGGTGTAGGGTATAGCTCAGAGGTAGAATGCCCCTGGGTTTAATATCCAGTATCCCCTCCAAAATAAAGGAATGATGGTGTCATTATTTCTAATGATTTTGTAATCTTAAACTTTTGAAGCTGGGTGCAGTGGCACATGCATGTAATTCCATACATGAGAGGCTGAGACAGATTGTCTGGGGTTTGAGGCCAGCCTCAGCAATTAAGTGAGACCCTCAGCCAATTTAGCAAGACCCTCATTTACCTCAATTAGAATGGCAATTATCAAGAATACAAACAATAATAAATACTGGTGAGGATATGGGTAAATAGGAACTTTTTATTTTTCATTTTAATGTAATTTTATTGGTGCATTGTAGTCTCACATCCTAATATAGTTCAGAGTGATAGTGACACCCATACACACAGCACTTAGTGAGCTTCCTCCTCCCTTCCTCTCACTCCCTCGCCTTCCCCACACTCGATACTGAGGCTGGCCTTGGTAATTTCACATATATATATATATATATATATATATATATATATATATATATATCATATACACTGTTGGTGGGATTGAAAATTAGTGCAGCTGTTAATGGACATTAGTGTAGAGGTGCCTCAGAAAATTATGAATGGAACCCTCATATGATTGATTCAACGATAGCACTCCTAGGTATCTTTGCAAAGGAATTGAAATCAGAATATTATAGTGATACATGCATTTCCATGTTTATAGCAGCATAATTCACAATAACAAAATCGTGGAATTAGCCTATGAGTCCATACAGATGAATGGATTACAAAATTATGGGATATACACACAATGGAATTCTACTCAGCTTTTAAGAACAAAATTACGTCATTTTCAGAAAAATTTATAGACCTGCAGGATATTATTTTAAGTGAGATTAGCCAATCACAAAAAGTGAAGGGTCATATGTTTTCTCTCATATGTGGAGGTTAGGGAGTAATCAGGATACAAGAAAGACTTCAGATAAAGGATGAAAAACCCCAGTGGAGCAAAGGAGTGGTCTAGAGAAAGGTGGTGTGGGGGTAGGGAGAATTAGTGAAGGAAACACTTCTATCTACATTATATACGTATGTGAAATTATCAATCTGTTTTAAAATAAAAAGGGCTGAGGTTAAAAAGGTTAAAAGAGCTTGAAGGTAGAATATCCCTGGATTCAATCTCTTGTACAAAAAAAAAAAAAAAGGTGAATTGTTTGAGAAATAAATGTAAATGCATAATAAACTGCAAATTTTAGACTCAGATGAGTATTAGATTATTCCAATTATTTTTGTAAACTGCAAAAAAACTAGTTTCTATCATAACCACTACTGGATACTATTAGAAAAAAGTGACCTTTCTAAATCTAGAATTCCTACAATAAAACCTCTTATTCCAGTGGTAATCTCCATTGTGCAGTACAATTAATATATGAAATATATTTCCACAGTGATTGTGAAACTGCAAATCACAAGAATAAACAATAGAAGTTTGTTTCTTTGTTTGTCTATTTTCCTATTGGAGATTGAACCTAGAGGTGTTCTACCTCTGAGCTACACACCCAGCCTTTTTATTTTGAATAGGGTCTCACTAAATTGCTGAAACTGTTCTTGAACTTGTGATCTCCTGTCTCAGTTTTTTAAGCACAGGGAAAACAAGGGTGTATCACTGCACCTGACTAGAATTGGTATCTTTAAAATATTCTTCAGTCTATTAATATGATAACTAATGTTTCAAATTTTCGTTTTATGTCACTCATAATACAGAAATGAAACTGGCTTACAAAGAGAAAGTTTCAGTTTTAGTAGAAAAGCAAGAGAACTTACTAAATTAAAGAAAGTACTATTAAGATACCCTTTTAAGATTGTAGGGACAATGCAGTGAAAGTATCCTGTAAAGCTTTATAAATAATACTCTATTTCCATCCATTTTAATTAAAATTATAAATCTCGCATTTTCATGTTTCCTCCGTGGCTACAAATATGCTTACTAAGCCAGGCTGTATATTTGGTTTCTTTACAATTTACACTAAACCTCTAATAATGTAATCAAAACCTTTTAAAGATTGCCTAAATTCCAGTAAGGGCAAATTTATTTTTGCAAATGATACTACTAGGATATATAGGAGCATATATTAAAGCTTACTATAATTAGATTTGAGAACAGTCGCTGCTTTTGTTATATCAATGTGAATAGCATTGCAAAGTAGAAAAAATACTACTAGAAAACTTCAATTGATTATCTGTAGAGAGATGCAGGTTTCTTTTACTGTTTTTCAATAAATAGACTCTATCCAAAACCAAATCTAAACCTGGATGAGAATTCTTATAATGCTATGTGCTTTGTTAGTGATAGCAATTACATCAGTAATATTTTCTTGAAACAAGAATTTACAAGAAAATGGGAGTTTAACTAACTTATTGCTTAGAATATCTTAATGTCCCAAATGTGTACTACCTCATTCTATTTAATTATGCTTTACACAGTCATTTTAGTTAATTTCACACAGATTTAGAGCAACAAGAAGCAAAAGGGAACCTTTTGTAAAAGATGATTTTCATTCATATGCCTACTCAAAATTTTGCAGAAGTGATTATAACTTTTAAAAACACAGGTCAAATGGCCAAACGAAGGCATTTCTTCTACTCCTTATTTCCAATTTCACTGATAAAAGCAAAAAAAATTAAAAAATTATCCGCTATTTTTCAAACAAAAATGGATATAACTAATTATAAAGACCACCTGGCCTTTAATGTGCAATTGAATGATAAAAAAGATATGAGATTCCAGAGCAAATAATTTGCCTACATGAAGTTAGAGATAGTAAACCCTCATAATGGCCGAAGGCACCCCAGCTGCCTGCCACCCCACCAGAACATGATGCATCATGATGTATACATCCCCCATTTACACCCACACCATGCCTGCATTCGATGAAGGGAACCTCACTGAACTATAACAGTCATGGAGGAATCCATACCTGACTGAGGCTCCCAAAATTACAAAATATCAAAGAGACAAGAGAGGCAGGAATCATACAAAGAAGATATCATAAAGTCAATGAAGAACATAATCAATGAAATGCATGGCCATTTCAGAAAAATAATGTAGTTTATTCCATTATTAAAGATGCAAATAACAAAGTAATGATTTCTATGTTTGTATTCATATAACAATAGAGAATATATTTGAAACATTTTAATTAATGCTCATATCATGAACAACATTGATTTTACCCAGCACTAATTTTATAATGAAAATTAGAAAAGCTTTCAGTATTAATAAGAAAACAACACACAAGTAGCTTAATGGTTTCTAATGCCTCTTTGAAGGGATTCTTCCATGTGGAAGAAACAATTTATGTCTACTTGAAGTATGCATATGTGTGGGTGTTTGTGTTTGATAAAGTTGAAGGTGTGTTCAATGGTAAAGGTGGCAGAGTAGTTCTAAGTTCTGTTCGCCAAATATTTCCATTTTTCTTTTCAGTACTGGACATTGAACCCAGGGCCATTCTACCTCCGAGCTATACCCAGCCCTATTTTTTATTCTTTATTTTGAAACAGGGTCTGACGAAGTTGCCAAGGGCTTCACTAAGTAGTTGAGGTTGGTAGTGAACCTGCGATCCTCCTGTCTCAGCCTCCCAGACTCCAGGATTACAAGCGTGTGCCACCAGGCCTGGCTATATTTCTACTTCTGTAACATAGTAACAATGCACCTTCCTGACCTCTAAGGGTGGAGTGAAGCTGTGTAACTAGATTTGGCTAACGAACTTGGAGTAAAAATGGCATTTCTTACTTTCAGACTAGACCATCACTTGTCAACTCAGTATCCTTCCTTGATCTCTTTTTGCCTCAACTGGTAACATTTGAAATTCATTCAGTTCCCTTTCCTTGGAAACCTGGTAACTATCGTAATAATTACTATTGTAGATGAAGAATTCATTTCACAAGGAATAAATAGAGATTTGAAAGTTTAAGTTATGAAGACTGGGGGATTGCCTGCTATCATAACATAAACTAGACCCATCTAACTAATATAAACTGTGCTTGCAACTACATATTTAGAAGGAACTGGTGAGGACTAAATTTGATCAGGACAGGGTTAGAGTATCATTTCTACTCCCTGAGAGCATAGGATAGTGGTATCCAGGAAAGAAAGGAAATCCAAAAGCTCTAAGACAGTAGTCCTAATGCTATGAAAGCATAAATGAATGACTACTGTGCTGAAACCAAAATGGGCCTTAGCATACTGCCCTCTTCAGGGAACATTGTCTTGAGGGAAAAGCAGCAAAAATGAGAAAGAAGCCTAGGCCATGCATGATGGATATATACCTTTGGGTCACTAAGAATTAGTACAATATCTTTTGAAATCACTGGTTTACTTCTACACAATCTAGATCTAACTTTTGTCCATGAATTTAATGGAGATTCTCATGGTGTTTTCAAAATGAAAATAACATATGTTGTTACAATTTGGATACCATAAAATTATTTGAGTCAAAATTAATTTATTAGGATGTATGAATCAAAAATTTTCTTAATAATCTTGAAGTACTTTAAATCAAATCACTAAAATTCTGAAATTTGTTTTGAGCATGGTAGTTGTCTTTTTCTTACTATTTGTTCAGTATCTCTCATTAGAGATCTTTCTTATGTTTTCTTTTTATTTTTTACTAAAAAGTTTAATCCCTCATGACTGAAAATTGTAATTTCTGTATAGCACATGAAATCTACTTATAAAATTCTAGCTATGGAAAAGAAAATCTATTAACAAATTATAGTAATTGCTAGGAACATGAAAGGTCTATGTAATTTGTATTCTTGAATGCTATTCTGGCATAAATTGAAAATAAGTGCTTATTTAAAATTTATTATCAAAGGAAAAATAAAGAATATAATTATTCACCTTACTATTCTGGTTATTATATAAGCCTATTTTGATTTACTACTTCAGAACATTTGCAATGAAATATATTGTTTCTTCTCCTAAAGTACAGTTTCTTCTTTACATACATCTTGCAATGAGGTTATTTTTAAACTCAAATGACTTCTAATCTCATAAGAAAGTATTGTGTTTGGAGACAGTGATAATGTATCAATCTGTGTTTCTGAAATAGATTACATTTGAACAATAAAAGTGGTTTTCATAAAATTCACCATTCTAAATATAGAGCTTGACCTTTAACTTTTAACTTTAATTGGTTTAATAATCAACAAATTTATGAAACAAAATTATTACAAGAATTATCTTAGCTCTCTAGAGTATTTAATACCAGGGTAAGAATTAAATTTGGATCCTTTGCTTGATTTAGTACTATTATCTGTATTAGAAAGATGTAAGTAAAATCCTCCTTGAAAAAGTGTAATGATTCTGAACATTTCCCATCTTGTACTCGTCAGCTTTTCATTATTCTTTTTCCCTCTTGTAAGTTTTCTGAATATCCATTTTCTAGCATAAGTAAGTGAATAACAATTCCAGAAATCAGTAAGATCATTTTTAGTTAATGAAAGCAAAAATAGATCTCTTGCCTTGCTGCTTTAAAGCTAAGTGAGTGTTTCATGAGATAAAAATACTAATATGTTTCCATTTTCATATTCCATCTTGTGTTAAATATTTAAAATATATTTGAAAAATATTTGTTATGGGCATAAAAATGCTAATTGTGCCATGAAGTTCTAAAATGTTCCTTGTGCTAAAGTTTTTACATATATTTGAAAAAATTTAGTTTTATAAATATCATATAAAAACATAAGTAAATCATGTACTATACGTCAGTGTTTGGCTTTTGCAGGGGTACCCCCCACAGGATTGGCTTCATCATAGACTCCTGCTCATACACCCCAAATTATTACAATTGTTTATACATAAAGATAGTGTAAAAATCATGCTATTTGTAGGTGACTTAAAGTAAAAATATGTGTAAATTGGGGATCATGAAGTGAAGAGTATCAAAATAAGTTTTAGGAGTACTTTAATATATAGAGAAATTATTTAAATAAAAATGAAGAAACTTGGCCAAACACAGCAATTTTTTTTTTCTTTTTTTTGCGGTACTGAGGATGGAACCCAGGGGCATTCTACCTCTGAGCTACACCCTCAGCTCTATTTTTTTTTTTTTAATTCTTTATTTTGAAAGCAGGTTTCCCTAAGTTGCGGAAGGATTCATTAAGCAGCTGAGGCTGGCCACGAACCCAGATCCTCCGGTCTCAGCCTCCCAAATGCTGGGATTACAAGCGTGCGCCACCATGCCCAGCTCAAACACAGCAATTCTGATCTGGTAAATCTGAACTATATTTCAATAAAGTTTTGTTAAATGTATCACACATGATTTTGATGGTGGAATACCATAACTTCAGCTTTGAAAAACTCTTTTCTAATGGAACATTTTAAGTACAGTCTCCTGACACTGTTTGAATTATCTTAACTATATGGGACTCCCATATGACTGTGCCATCCAGCTGGGATAATGATATGGTTTGGATATGATTTGATATTTTTCCTCCAAAGTTTCATGTTCAAGCCTTAATCTCCAGTTTGGTGATGCTGGAGGATGGAGGAACTTTTGCAGAGTGAGGCATAGTGAGAACGGTCACTGGGGACTTCACCCTCAATTTCCACCACAGTAGATTCTTATTTAAAAAAATAATCTGAAATTGGTCCCTGATCTCCCTAGCATCCTGTCTTACATTTCCTCCCACCATGATTCCATTCTCCTTGTTGTGATGTAGCCAGAAGCCCCTTACCAGTGAGATGTTGGCACCATGCTTATAAATCTCTAGAACTGTAAGTTAAATAAACATCTTTTCTTATACAGTTCCCAGCCTTGGGTACCTTATTATAGCCACAGAAAATGAATTAAGACAGAAGGTATTCTTCATTGCACTTGTGTGTATAATGGAGACCCCCCCAAAATTATTCAAATGCTATAATAAATAAATTATAATAATATAAATAATGTGGAGAATAGTCGCTATTCAACCAGAAATATGTAATCCACATATGTACAGATTTTGCTGTCCTACTGTATAAATACTTCCACTGAGAATGGCAATTATCATGCATGTTAAATTCTCAGAAGAAAATCATGTTAACAAAGCAGTGCCAATGACAAAAGTGCTAGAGTATTATAGAAGCATAAATTGCACAATCCTGAATGAGAACTAAAACTCTACAACACTTTTTTAACAGAATTACTTGCAAAAATAGGTATATATTTAATTTCTACCTAGATATACTAATTCATTTAACTATATACACATAAATAAAGAAATAGAATACTTGAGAGGGTTGCTGGAGAAATAAGGAGAGTAGAAAATATTGATCACAGAAGAGAAAATTTCTTCAAAGCTTTATTTTTCAATTGTTACTATTGGATTCTCAAATAAAATTTAATTTGACATTATTGTAGACTCAATACTTAATTAAACAATGGTGCTAATATTTTATTTGAATTCTGGGCTCCTTTTGCAAACACTACCATGATCAAATGAGCCAAATCAAGGGCAAACTCCACACATTTTTCTCATGTTTCAGGCTTATGGGTTTTATGTTCCATATTGATTGGCATGTTTACATGATCTATATTTATTATAATTTTCAGTATGTTTGGTGTTAAATCTTCCAGTTTTCTATATTTTTTATGTATCTCATCTGTTCTCTGCTCATTTTTTTCATTTCCTGCCTTTTATAGTTTATAGAATATTTTAGTAACTTCATTTGATTGCCAGTTTTGACATTTGACATTTTTTAGCTACCCAATGCATTTTATTATTTAATTTTTGTTCTAAGATTTTCAAGACACATGTTTTGCTCATATGAGATATTGTCAAATAACATATCACATTATTTCAAATGTACAAATTTTTTGTCCTTTCTCATCCATTGTTTTCATATATTTTCTTCATATCTTATAAAAATAAATTATTCTTTGTTTTGAAGAATTAATTATAAAGAAAATGAATATGAGCACCATATTTTATATTCACCTTCACATTTATCATAACTAGCACACTTTATTCTTTTATGTAGATCCAGAGATAAATTAGATACTATTCTCCCACAGAATAATAAACACCCTTAACATTTCTTATGGTGAAGTTCTGGTGTGATTAATTCTCTCTGCTTTTATTGGCATAAGGTATTGCTATTTTATGGAGAATAGAATAGTAAGATAAACATTATTATCATTTTGATTTTAATCAGTATTTTTGAGAATAAAAATTTGTTTTCATTTAATATGTATAGATTTTAGTGAGGAATCTATTGCCATTCTTTTCTTTGTCCTCTGTAAGCTTTCTTTTCTTTTTGATGTTTTGTTATTTTATGTGTCTAGGGTGCAGGCACATAAGAGAAGAATGAAGGAGAGCTGGGACTTTTATTTTCACCCCATATTAGAAGCATAGTCCTCCCTGAAATATCCCTGGAGACCAGATTAGAACTTGGTTATATACCTGCATCCAGTAATATGGGGTGTTCCTTGTCTTCCCTGTTGACAGTCAGAAATTTCACAATCTAGAAGTAATAAGGCTCTCTCATACTATCAGTGGGGTCTGCATGGAAGTAGTAAGGAGGTGCACTTTTTATTCACATCTGAGATGTGTAAATCCAGTCTCAGGAGGAACTTTACCTCCCATCTCTGTGCAGTAATAAGAAAGTAGCCCCCAGGGCATCAAGAGAGGCAGAATGAGAAAGTTGGATTCTACCTCCACCTGATGAAAGAAGGTGAGTTATTCCTTCTTTTTCTCCAGTAAGTGTGGGAAAACCAGCTAAGACAGAAGATCCAAAGATGATTCTGAGTATCATGTTATACTGCCTAACATGCTCCATCCATTTTCCTACAAATGACATAATTTAGCTCTTCTTTATTCATCTGTTGACAGATATCTAGGTTGTAGGAAAATGGGACTTGAGAACCTTATACTAAGGGAGATTAGCTAGTCTCAGAAAGTCAGAGTTCTATGTTTTCTCTCATATGTGGAAGCTAGACAGAAAATGGACTTCCGGCAGAAGAGGATAAAGACGAATAGAATAGTGGAATTGTATGGGGAAGGAGAAAAGGGGAGGAGAAAATGAGACTTGAGGAAAGGAACAGATCAAATAATGTTATGTTTATATATGAAAGTATCTCTACTAATCTCACCAACATGTAAGGTGGGGGAATGAGGGATCTAGAGGGAAATACACTTTTGTGCATATATAAATGTATCACTTTGCATCTCTCTGTGTCATATAATTACAATACACAAATAAAATTACTTAAAAATACCCAAAATAAACAGGATACAAGGGAAAGATTTCGGTATGCAAATAAATTAAAAATTCTCAACTTAAATGAGAAAAGATAAGAAACACCAACGCCAGAATGAAACAGATAAAGAAAAGTTCTCTTCACATGAGGTATCACAAGTGCTCTATGTAAAGGAGGCACTGGGTGGATATCCCGTCATGCTTATGTTCCATTGTCTCACTGGATTTCACTTGCAAAGTTTAACTTCAAATGCAATCTTTTATTTCTTATTTGGATCATTGATATCTTACTGGTTATATGTTCTTTAGAGTTTTGTGGTAGCGAATTTAAAAACTCTTACAAGCAAACATCATTTCAGTAGTAAAATCATTCTAGGAAATAAATCTTTCATTTTATAATTATGTTTTATTAGGAATTGCTATATGAAATTTCCTTTGGTATTTTAAGTATAAGTATATGAATGTAAAAGTTCATATTTAAAATGTATTTTTGAGCCGGGCGTGGTGGCGCACGCTTGTAATCCCAGCATTCGGGAGGCTGAGGCCGGAGGATCCGGGTTCGCGGCCAGCCTCAGCTACCTAGTGAGGCACTCCGCAACTTAGTGAGACTCGGTTTCAAAATAAAGAATAAAAAATAGGGCTGGGGGTATAGCTCGGAGGTAGAATGCCCCTGAGTTCAATCCCCAGTACTGCCAAAAAAAAAAAAAAATAAGAATTAAAAAAAAATAAATAAATAAAATGTATTTGTGGATAAAGGGAATTTAGTGTCTGAAATCATGCTAATAGTGATTTATTTTACTGCTCTAAAAGAAATAGGATTTTCTCCCTAGCATATACTTCATTTGAAACTGTTCTGATTCAATGAGATTTATTGTTCAAGCATATTACAAAAATGCTTCAAAATAAACTCATGATGATATTTAGAGAAAATTTTTTAGAAATTTTTAGTTCATTCTCATTTGCCTAATGTTTGCTTCAAATGAAGAAGCTCATTTTGTAAAGGTCATGATGGAAAAAAAATAGCAGGAATATTTTCCTTGTGTTAAAGTGGAAAAATGCCATGGATATACTGCAATAGAGAAGATAAAACTACAAGGGCAGATTCAAACTCATATAGAAATTAAGATTCTCAAAGGCCCCCAAAGTGAGTAAAATATAAATCTAGCACATGAACATTATCTGCTAGCTTCCAACTTACTATCCAATTATAAAACTGTCATTCACCATCTGTCAGAATCCTTGTATGGGCATTTGTCTTGATGGTGAGTCACTGCAGGGAGCTATCAGTATCACCATTACTTTCTTTAATGAGGACCCTGTCTATGTGCAACCCCTCCTGACAGCTTGTGTTCATGTCATTCATTATTGTCAGCCTGCCAGTGTGAATATGGAAGCTGCAGCTCCTGCAGCCATTTCTGTTGGAACAGGTTCTAAAATGCTAACTTCTAATCAATAAGCATATTGAGAGTTTGATCTTTCCATAATGGATGTTGTGCATGAGTTTAGTGATATCAGTTAAAATTTACTTTTTCAAAATATTATATCAATGTTATAGTTATACTATCAGGATGTTGGCCATATATAAAAAGATTGAGAAATGACTCAACGTGAGTCTTACTCAAATGAAGCAGGTGACTCTTCACCCCTAACATCCTTTTTATGCATAGATAAGGATAGACTTCTATAATCTAGGCCAGTGAATCAAAGGCCTTTATGAGTATATGGGTTGGTGAATATATATGAGAAAATAAGGAGAATAATGAAGAAATTGGAAAGTATATTAAAGAGGGGGGATTTTGAAAAATACTCCAAAAAGGAGAGCAAGCTACCCATGCACTTAAATATTGTGCCACATCTATCTATCTATCTATCTATCTATCTATCTATCTATCTATCTATCCATCCATCACCTATCATCATCTATCTATTATCTGTCCATCACCTATATATCATCTATCTATCATCATCAGTCTGTCTATCTATCATCATCATCTATCTATTTATCATCTATCTATCATCTGTCCATCATCTACATATCACCTATCTATCATCATCAATCTATCTATCATGTATCATCTACCATCTATTTATCATCTATCACCATCTATTAATCATCTATCTTTATCTAATCTACATATCTCTCATACAGAAAAAAATGAATATGAAATGTCACTGGAGAAAAGAGATATGTGTCTCTATCAGGTTTTCTGTTTCATCTCAATTATTTTATGGAAAATCAAAGTACATATTTAAACACTTGCACCTATGTATCAAAGGGGGTTATTTCTGAATTTGTCCTCTCCAGTGCTTAAGGAAAGCAAATTTAGATACAGTGAAATCCAGTGTTCTCTCCTCAATTCTATACACTCCCATTGTATGTTTGTTTTATAATGATTCAAAGTTTTATGAAAAATATCTATCATATTATTTTTCTCAGACTAGAAAGTCTGAACATATCATCAACATTTGTTCTATTGTCTAGGTGTACCTTGAGGAAAGGAGGAAGGAAGGCAGGAACGGAGGAAGGGCTCAAATGAGAGGATATAGGATATAATCATGTAATTTATCCATTCCAAGAGATAGTAAAATATCAGTCTTCCAATTCTAGCATTAATGATAACATAAAATGTTTTCACATTTCTAGAATTCAAAAGTATGCTTAATGTAGAATAATTTCATTAATTCAATCTCAGGGAGCCCTTAAGAGATTCACCTGCATAAAGTCTTTACCATGAGATTGATATGTCCTTGAGAAATGGAATGTAGTTGGAAAGGCAAGTGAATAAATATAAAGAGAAAAACTTGCTATATACACAGAAATAATCACACTAATTCTGCTTGAGGGAACTGGCAAACACATCTTGAAGGATATTAACTTGATTCTGTAATTTAAAATGTGAAAAATTGCTAGCTAGAAAAATTATTTATCAAAGTGCTTTTTGTGTAAGCTAGCAACCAAATTTCTACACAGTATCAGTTGTTAAATAATTCTGGAGATGTAGTTTTGTACTCTTTAGGTACAGTATTTTTTAATAATTAGTATGTTTATAAAATTTGAAAATAGTGATATTATTTTATTTAATATTTCTTTATATTGAATATTTAATGCATATGAATTAATCATTGGATTAATATTAAATACATATTAATATTTAAAAATATTGAGTTTCAAGGAAATTTTAGTTGAAAGGCTTCATCAACTTTGGGACACCCAAAATTAATTAGTTCTATTGGGCTTTGATTTTGAATTATATAGGCCAATCATTACTATAAATTGATGAAAAAGAAATATTTTGACAGAGTGTGGAATTCAAGCGCATAATCTAAACTGCTATTCTCTACATGGATTCTTTGTTTATATTTGCATGCACTGGAATGCAGAATAGTTTGAATATACATAAAAATAATTAAGTGGTAGAAAATATCTCTTGGAAAGAAAGAGTCAGTAGGTAGACTCAATAAAAGTATTAACTTAGAAGCTATCAAACTTGGAAAGTAAATCTATTGAAGAATAAGTATAACTTTTATAAGATAATGGCTAAGTAAAACTTCTGACTCCTATGGAAATGCTTTGCCTTATGCAAATTTTAGAGAGCAAATAAAATGAACACAATGTGTCCTAAAATGTCTGTTAATTCTAAAGGCATATTACTTGCCAGTTTTGACTTCATACAGAAACAATGAGCACTGGAAAGTTCTGCATATCCGTGCTAGCATCTTAGCCTGGCTCCTCAATGCATCTGCAGTCAGATGGAAGTTTGGCTGGGGGCTGGCTCCTCTAGTATAGTCTCCCCTGAATGTCTGGCAGTTGGCTAGCTGCCTGTGGGGACTCTCATCATCTAACAGGTTGGCTTGGGTTTATTCTCATAATGACTAGGCAGCATTCCAAGAGGCACATGTCTCTTCCACTGCATTCTGTTTGTCAAAAACAACAACAACAGCACACAAACAAAACAAAACAAAACAAAAACAAAGAAAGAGAAAGAAATACAAAAGAAAATAAATGAAAAAACAAAAGGCCAGCTTGGAGCTTAGACTCAAAAAGTAGCAAAAATTTCCAGATTCCATTTGTACATGGAAAACCATGAACGTCACATTGTCATTGAGTCATTACAAAGAAGGGAGACATTTCAATCTCTTTCAAATAATCTACCATTTGATGCTTTTAAATATTTATATCACTTTCTACATTTGGCAAAAATATATTGAAGTAAACAGGCTATGAATTATAGTAAATGATGAAATCTAAAAATGACGCCTCTAATTCATCAAATATAGGAATTATGTTGTCTAAGAAACTCATATAACCTGAAATTGTGTGGCATGAAATTATTTTTGCAATGACAGAATAACTCTCAAAATGTGAGAACACACAAGTACTGAACAGAGTATGGGAATTACTCCAAAAAATAACTCTCAGAAACAAAAGAAATCTGTGAAATTATTTATCTGGAAGTTGTGCAACTGTAGGAAAGAAAACTAAAAGGTAACTTCATTACCTGCCTCTTCAGAGTAGAGCAATTACAGTATTTATGGCTCAAGAAAGAATGTTTGGAGATAATAACAATATAAAGCAGTTTTTGACATGTACTTGCTTATATAATAACTAATACTTTTTGTATTTTGATAATAGACAAAAATTAAGCATACCTTCACATTTTACATATATGTGTAAAAATCAAGAAATTATTATGTTCAGAGTTAATAAAATGGTGCAGTAGATACTTGCAACTTTACTTCATGTAATCTAGATCAAGAGTTTAGATATGTGCTTCACCTACTACTTTATCAAGGACAGGTACATTTTCCATACTACATTAAACTTATAGCATGGCTTTTATTATTATTTATGCAGAGCACGTCATGCATTTAGAATTGAAGGCTACATATCAAGTGTGATTTAGGAACTTGACAATGCCTGAAACTGCTTCTGAGTATCTCTAGCTCTCCCATTGTCTTAATTAATTTGAAGCTTCAAATCACCCTATTAGAGTCATTATTTTGGGTAAAAGCACTTCTTTAGCAAATTTTTTCCAAGAAAAAAAAAAAATCTTACTCTAGTCTCTGTTTGCATATTAGTAAGCATTGCTGCAATACCTGAGGTGGTAAATAAAATCATGGCCTCCCAAAGATGTCCACATTCAAATCCCTAAACCTGTGACTATTATGTTACCAGGCAAAGGAGAAATAAGGTAGCTAAAAGAATTAGGTCTCCTAACCAGCTGAGCTCAACAGAGGAAGAAAACATTAGTAGGCCTTACTTGACCCAATATAAACACAAAGGCCCTTAAATGAGGGAAGGCAGAAGAGTCTGATAGTACAGGACAGCCTGAGAAAGATTCAACCAGTTATTGATGGCTTTGAAGATGGGAGAGGAACACGAATCACAGAATGCAGGTGGATCTAGCAGTCAGAAAAGTCAAGCATACAGATTCTGCCCTAGAAGGTCCAGAAAGGAATACAGTTCTGGGACACATCACCCTACCCAGTAAGAACCATTTTTGTATTCTAATCTCCCATGGTGAAAGATAATCAACAAGTACTGTGTTAAGCAACTAAGGTTGTAGTGATTACCTATAACATCAGTAGGACACTAGTATAGCTGGGTTTGAAAGGAGAAAGACATTTGAGGAAGCAGCTCAAGGACTGAGTAACAGTGGAGCTACATGGGAGCGTCCATAGCATGGAGAAAAATATGAGAAGAAAACTCTAAACTGCACCTGCCCTCAAGCCCAGTTCCAGAAAGGATTTTAGATAGCTTTCAGGACCTATTTCATGTAGAAATTCTTGGAAAATGAACAAGAGAGAAGGAAGGTCTGATCTGAAAGGGTAAGAAGTATGATTGAAGGAGCTGAAAAGACAATCATATAAAATTATACTTACTATGCAATATTGTCCGGGATAGAACACTTATATGCACAGTGTATATAATTACAGATATGCACAACCACTGGGTTTTAAATATCCTCATCATTCTAGCTGCTTGCCTACCTGCTTGCCTGCTTGCCTTTCTTTCCTTTTCTTTTTATTTTTTTGTAGTACTGGGAATTGAACCCAGGGACTTTATACCTCTGAGATACACATTCTGATTTCTTTTAATTTTTTATTTTGAAACAAGTCTTGCTAAGTTACCATGTGCTGGCCTTTAACCTCCAATCCTCCTATTTCAGCCTCCTAAGTCCCAGGATTTCAGGTATGCACCACCATGTCAGGAGTTAGCTGTGTTTTAAATCCACTCAAAATTCTATAATATACTATTAAAATCCAACAAGGCTAGTGGTATTTCAAGAGCATATTTGTGTATTGTCACACGATAGCTCAAATACAAAATAATTATAAAATAGGCATCATTATGCTTCTTATTTTTATATTATAAAACCAAATTCAGAAAGGTGGGAGGACTTTTCCAAGATTATACAATAAGTGCTTCAGAAGTTCAGGTTTTCAGTCCAAGTTTGGACAATTTTAAGCCAATGTGCTCAAAAAAACCAGAGACAATGCCCAAAGGCCTACAGAGGCATATATTATTAAAATTCACAAATGTAAATAGAAAAAATGAGCATCATCTACTTGTTAAAAATAGGAGCATTTATCATTACTAAATCTTCCCTCAAGATAAGTTCGAGTTTATGTGACTTCACCTGCAAATCTTATCACACATCTATAAAAGACATATTTTCTATTTTCTAATTATTTCCAGAGAATAGAATTAGAAACACATTGTAATCCATTTTAAAACAAGAACACTTGGATATACAAATTTTTAAGACTATAAGGAAAAAGTGAAACTTAAGCAATTCTCTCAATGGGTTTAGATTCAAAAGTCTTAAAAAAATAGTAGTCAATGTTAGAAAGATAAAAGTTTTATTTAGGAAAATTATTTACTTTCCTAAAACTGGTAACAAACATAAAATAAAATAAAAATATAACTTTTAGAATTTGAAATGGGAATGGAGGGTGAATAGAGAGAAGCTTGTTTTGATTAACACATATTAATAAAATAAAATAAAATATTAAAAATAAAGAGTTCATGTGATTAGGTCAACTCCACTATGACAATTTCTTCTTCAAGATCTTTTCACAGCAACACCTATATTAGAGTTTGAAGTGGTAGGAAGTGTGCATACCCCAGGGGACTCAAATGTTGGGAGCCACCTGCACACTGATGTATCCATGTCGTTTTCTTTCATTTGGTAAATGTGCCATGATAATTAGGAGAAACTGAAACTGGCTGGAGAGTATAAGGCTATTTGCTATTGTCTGGCAACTTTTCTATAAATCTAAAATAATTCCAAATAAAAAGCTTATCTAATAAAAATGAAATAAGAAGCATGGATTAGCGCATCTGTCATAACTGTTTATGAACCGGAAGTGTAGTTAATAGCTGGTTAAGAATAAACAGGCACAGCCTAATTAACTGAACATTTTAAATCCATAATCATATATTGAGAGCTAACATAAAACAGATTTCGTTTAAGACTTGGATGATTGTCTAAGAAGTGTGTGTTGACTCAGGGATTGACAAAGCAAGGTAGACTAGAGCCCAGACATAGGTGTGGACACATACACACACACACACACACACACACACACACACACACACACACACACATACACACACACACACATTCAGTATTGCACAACAGTGAGGAAAGACAAATCTTTAAATAAATTCTGTATTGACTATTAGATACTCCTTCCACCTCCCTCCCCCCAAAAGAAAAGGAGAAAGAAAAATAATTAAATATCATTTCTATCCAAATATTCACAAAATTTTAATTTCAGGTGAAGATAGACCTAGAATAAAAACCAATACAAATATTTTAGAAGATAGTTTTGGAAATTTTTTATCATGTTTATTCATTTTCTATATTTGGTGATAATTACATTATATAACCACAAGAAATCCACTCTTAAGTATATACTTAACATAGATACTTGCATAAATATACACATGAGTCAGTCCCTCAAATGTAATATTGAGCTTAAAAACCAGCTACCAAATGTCCACTGAGTGAAACTCCATTCATTTTAGTTTTCAGTACACACATTAAGAACATACACTTTATTTTGAAACAGAGTCTCACTAAGTTGCGGAGTACCTCACTAGATAGTTGGGGCTGGCCGTGAACCCGGATCCTCTGGTCTCAGCCTCCCAAATGCTGGGATTACAATCGTGGGCCACCATGCCCAGCTAGGAATTTTTTTCTATAGCCAGATGTATAATTGAGCTCTCCCATTAGACATTTTCTATTTATGTTTTGCTTTGACTTGTTTTTATTTTTCAGTGATTGCTTAGCTAAATATCAGTGTCTTTATTTCATTGGTGCAAATAGGTTCTTTTAGCTATGATTTACAGATTTTATACTGGTGCTGTGCAAGCTTAATAGCTCCTGTGACTAGTTCTTCCTCCCTCATTGTGAAAACTTTGGGCTAAATAAATAAGTAGATGTCAACATTGATTTTCTTCCCTGTTATCCTAAAAGGATTTCTTCTTCTCAACTGTTCTCTTTGCTTATAACATTTTTATACTCCCAGATACAATGAGAGCAACTTTTATATGAACTACAATTTATTTGGCACTTAGCTATATTAGTGGAAAGTAAAAGAATAGTGGAAGAGAAATAAACCCAGAGGAGTCCATAAAGACACACAGGTGATCATGAAGAAATGACTGGATGCTAGACAAGGGAAGGGACTCATGTAAGAGGCTAATAATCATTCCTGCCTTTTAGAGAAGTTCTCCTAGGAGACCTCGATCAATTCCTTCTAAAAGTCTGTCTTGGCAATCTCTACCATGAACCAAGGCACTTATGACCAAGACCTTACAGAAACGATGATTTCTGGTTGTTGAAGACAAGAGTAGAGGTACAGTTTGAGGATAAAGAACAGTCCAAGAACACATATTTGGATGGAACTTGACTTGTAATTTCACCAAATTCAACCCTCAATTACATTGGAATACTAAACAGAGTAGAAGCTGTGGGAGAATTTTACTGAATTGAATGTGAACTCCATAGATCTAATGTATTGGTCTGCTCTAGCTTCCATAGCTAGACCAACATAAATTTACTTTCTCAGATATGGAGGCTGAAAGTCCAAGATCAGGGTTGTAGCAGAGGTAGTTTCTAGTAAAGCCTCTCTGCTTGGCATGTAGATGGCTGCCTTCTGGCTATGTCTTCATATGAGCTTCTCTGTGTACACATGCTCCTGGTGTCTCTTTTTCAAAAGGATCCCAGTCCTATTTGATGGAGGTCACTCATACAGCCTCATTTAACTTGAATTACCTTTTCCAAAGCCCTATATCCAAATAAAGTAGCATTAGGGTTTAAAGCTTCAACATTTGAATTTTGAGGGACCCATAATTCAATCTATTCACTTAAAAAATTAGAATTTTTTTACTCCCAGAAATCTGATATGCATTTGAATGATTGTTCACATGTTCATCTTTAATGAACATATATCATTTTTGAACATATATTATTTTTGTGTGATACTAGGGGTTGAATCGAGGGGTACTATACCTCTAAGTTACACCTTCAGCCCTGTTTTATTTGTTATTTTGAAACAGAGTCTCACTAAGTTACTGTGCACTAGTCTCCAACCTGCAATTCTTCTGTCACAGCCGCCCAAGTACTAGGATTCCAGGCATGCACCACTGGGCCCAGCTATAAACATATAATCTTCAATCTAAAATGTTCACACTTTGTGTATGTATTTACTGAAGAAAATCTCCATGAAAATATTTCCTAAGCAGTTACCTCTGCAAATAAAGAAGAATCATTTGAAATCAACTGGCTATTAACAGAAGGTTGTCACAGGGTTTCCTACCACAAACTGAGCTCAGAAAAAAAATTAGATACAATAAATGAGTATTTCTTTCCAAGATTTGAATGACAGTTTTATGATGTTACTCAGCTGCAGTCAATAAGCTGTGGTTTACCACAATATCACTGACCTCCTTGTCTCCTTTATTTTTGGCTTTATAATCTCTGAGCATGACAACTGCTGATCATATTCTCAGTGCAATCAAACTTGGCATTTTACCAAAGGCCAAGTAGTTTAAAAAATACAGTGCTTTAATGTAGAACTTTGAAGCTGATATTAAATATGAACAAATCACAACACTGCTGAAATGCTGTAAGGTAGTTCTGTGGAAAATATAATCATAAAAAGCTTTTGACAAGTTGTGAGTGGAAGGAATTAATATATGAAAATAATATCTATTATTTTACTTTATGTCCAATTTTCATTATCAAATATTTTTATTCTTTAGCAAATATTCACCGAGTACCTATTATGTGCCAGGTACTTTCTAAACACTGGATCTAACAAAAAAGCAAAGAAAACAATTTCTTTGAATTTATGAAACTTACCTTTTATTTTTTGACTAATGACTGAAAGTATGATTGGTAACATGAAAAAATACAATTAAGTTCTAGGATCTGTAAAGAATGTGAAACAAATGAATTATGTCATGCAAACAGATGAAGAGAAATGACTTTAACAATAATTTAAGCTTTATGTAATCAAGTGCATCTGTACTAAATATGAATATAATTTTGTATTTATCTAAACCAGCATGATATGTGTGTAAGTCATGCATACTGTACATAAACACAAATTAGCGACAGGCTCAAAATTTACAAATGAATGACTCCAGAGTGATAATCTACTTCAAATTTTATGAAATAAAAAATTTTATCATCTCTTAGAGCAGGTCATTTATAACTTCTTAAAACTATTCTGACTCATAATTAATTCATATTCTCCTGGGGAAAATTATTTCAAAGTTGTTTTTCAAACACAATGAATAGATTTTTTAGATTATAAAATAAAATCATGCTAAAAATTTACAAGATTATATTAAAATTATGTGTTAGTAAATTTTATCAGGAAAAATACTATCCATAGTCCCTCTAGGAAAAAATTATAAAAAATTAATTCTCTGGTATATCATATTGGATTTTATGTGCATGTATACATATATAAATTTTGTTTTCATAAAACTTTAATAATGTTTTCATAGATTTTGAATATCTTTTCCCTTTGCAATATATTTTTAAAATTCCTGCCACATAGAAGATATAGCTAGATAAATATTTGGAAGTGCTTGTGGTTCCTTTTTAAAAGTAAAAAATTAATTTGCTACCTTTCTTGAAAAGAAAACTTTAAGTATAATAAGATTTCATCTTCTCACCTTTTTATATAATAATTTTCTTTTATTGGTTCTTGAAAGTAGAATTATTGAGACATCTAATTTGAAGTTTTATTATTGATACACATAAGCAAGAACTTCTTTGGAAATACAATATTTTTAGATATCCAGGTATCATATTACAGTATAATTTTCCACATCCATAAATATAATGTTATTTAAATATTTTAATTGACAAGTCGATGAATAAAATATTTCATTTGAATTTGTTTCTCTATGATTAATAGAAATCTTAATGCGCTTTTGATATTTCCTTTTAGTTGAAATGTCAATAGCTTTTATTTTTTGTGATTAATCTGACTTTTGCACTATAAGTTATTTTATTCCTTTCTGTTGTTCCACAATCCAGTTTTATACACGGTGGAGAAATCTCTACTATTTTTTTAATATAATCATTTTACCTATTGCTTTTAAAGTTAGTTTACAAATATTGAAATCTTATTAAAATTATTTGAGATTATATTAAATTTATGTATTTGAAGACAATTGACATGTGTATAGAATTGAATTTTCTTTCTAATAACTTGGTATGTGCCTCAAATATTTTGCCCAATATAGATTTCAGGAGAAATTAGAATAAATCCAGTCTCATAGTCATTTGGGAAGGAATGATTTGAGGGCAGTGGTTGGAAGTACAAAAGGACTTATTTTTAGAGAAAAGATTAAAGAATATGATAAATTCAAAGTTTTAGAGGTTTTAAGTATAGCAATGGCCTGGATTTATACACATGTGACAACTAAAGTATGAATTCCAAGGATACCAGTAAAACAAAATTATATTATCTGAAAAATTAAAATAAATGATATTCTAATTTTTGACCTGCAATTTAACATTCTCAAATATCTGAACACAGATCTGAATTTTATGCTGCAACTAGCTGCTTTCAAGAAATGAAATAGAATAAACCACAACTAAATATAAAAAAAACTCAATAGAAAAAAATGAGCAAAAACTTGAATAGGCACCTTACAGTTATCCACATTGTCATTATACACAAAACAGTGCTTAAATTTAACTAAATTCATTAGTTAAATGTTTATTAAAATAGAAATGAATGTTCCAGATTATGTTAACTGTAGAATAGCTTGTCAGATTAAACTTCACACAAACTACAATAAAACTTAAAAACTAATTTGTTTTAAAGCAATAGAGCATCACCAAGAAAAAGCAAAAACTGGAAGAGTGTAGCATAAAAGACAGAAATGGAACAAGATGAGATTTATGACTCATCTTGACTTTTGTCTGAGGTCTTAACAGTTGAGGCAACAAAGCAAGAGCCTTCCTTACTTGTATTAATAGCGACAGGCTGGTATTGCACTGTGTTTTCAGTGGAGTAATTCTGGAACAAAGAGAAAGCTATAGGAACTTGTAACCCAAAGAGATAATAGGCGTGACAGATTGCTTGTCAGCTTCCAAAGCACCCTTATTTAAAGATTAACCAATAAAATGAAGTAGAATGTTTAAGTGAGTGTACATACTATCTCCATTTTCCAAAGAATCTAACAAGATGCTAAGTCTACTTTTTGTCTTTGAAAGTCAAAGAAATAAAAGAGTTTGCTGGAGAAACCTTACTGCATTGAGAATCTACCCACAGAGTTTCAAGAAACTATTTGATGAGCAAAGCCTTAAATTTGGTCAAAGTTTAATTACTACTCCAGCCAGTAGAGGTATGGCAGTATTACATCAGGGCCTTCAGATTAAAGGTTTTGACTTGACAATCATTAGGATATCTTCTATGTAGTAAAAACATTGGACATCAGAGGTAAGAGGCAATTTTCTCTGTATCCTGACCCATCCAACGAGTGGCAAATGTCAGGATAGTTTAGATACTTGTTGGGGAAAAATTCAAACATTTATTAGAGGCCCTGCTATATGAGTATAAGTTAGTCTTTTTCCCAATTGTCATTGCATAGAAAGTAAGACATGGGCATAGCTGACGTCATACCAAGTGTCATTAAATTGTGTAGGAGATTTAGTTTCACTCATAATATGTGAAATCACTGGAACAATATTGATGAGTGTGACTGAATTCAGTTAGTGATAATCCTCTGTAGGGGTTTTGCATTGATATTGTATCTCTTCCTAACCCTCCTGACTATTAAAGTATTAATCATAGCTATGATTTTTCTTTTCTCCTCCAAATTTTTAGTTGGGCCACCTGACTGACAGTATAGATGAATATTAGTTACAATCTAGCTGTCCTACTCACATTTCTTGAAATATAAATCTTATAAATTTAATATATCTCCACTACCATTTATGGGATAGGAAAATAGAAACATATAGCACATTGTTTTCTGCTATGTAATCACATATAGAAGCAAAATCAATGGCATATTAAATTGGCCCAAAAGGCTCCATCCATAACATAAGCTCACATTAACTTCCTCCATTCTTTAACACTTAACCTCATTAGCTGAATTCAGATAAAAGTTTTCCCAAGAGACTGAGTAAAATGCAATAATATCTGGGGTTACTATATCCAATGGCATCATAAAAGTTTGTCCTTTCTCCCCCTCAAATTGCTAGCACATTCAGACAGATGTCTATGTCCTTCAAGTTTCCCTAGGCACAAGAAGACCTCAGTCTCACTTCTAATGATCTTGCTACTTAAAGCTACTGAATTCAGGGTAGAAACATTATAAAAGACAAGTGAGCACTGAGGGAGAGTGGGCTAGATTTTGGTAGCCAGGTGTAGTCATTTGAATTTGAAAGGTTTGGTGGCTGTTTAAAGCTCGAAATAGATAGTAAGAAAAAATCATCATTTACTTCAATGTTATTAGTCTATACTTTGCCTATATTCCTAATGCTAATGCCATTTATTTATTTATTTATTTATTTATTTATTTATTTATTTATTTATTTATTTGTGTGTGTGTGTGTGTGTGTGTGTGTGTGAGAGAGAGAGAGAGAGAGAGAGAGAGAGAGAGAGAGAGAGAGAGAGAGAGAGAGAGAGAGAGAAAGAGAAGATCCATAGAGGAGAACAGTAAGGGAATAAGATCAATATATTTAATACCTGGCTTCCATGGAATGTTTCTGCTGGAAAGTTCTTCAGGTGGGCTTTATGACCACTGAAGACCAAATCTGGTTTTTTGTTGTTGTTGTTTTTGCGGTATTGGAGATTGAACCCTCAGGGGCATTCTACCTCTGCGCTTTTTTATTGAAACAGGGTCTCACTAAGTTGTGGAGGCCTCACTAAGTAGCTGAGGCTGGCTGTGAAGCCAGATCCTCCGGTCTCAGCTTCCCAAGTACTGGGATTACAAGCATGAGCCACTACAACAAGCTTATTTGGGTCTTTTAATCTCTATTCTCTTTTGTGTTATTTTAGAGCCTGTCCTACATCATAAGTTTTTTCTTAAGTTATAGACAATTTTTCATTAATAATCCTTTATAAAGTCTCTCTTCATTTTTTCCAGTTTGAGAATACTAGATAATTCTTGTTTAACATGGAAAGCTTGTGGTCTTTCTATGGGCAAGGAATATTTTCATTGTCTCTCTATATAATTTTAATATCCACTGTGAAACTTTAAAAGAAGTATGACTATCAGTAAGAAAACATTTGCCTAGATAGGTTAAGTAATTTTCCTAAAGTGAAAGAGCTTGAACTCAGTGCTAATTCTAATGCTACAGCCTGTGTTCTATCTAATAAGTGTGATGATACTAGTGCGGTTGGTCCTTCTCAGTAATGTGAAGTACATCAGTGTCATTACACTGCAATTTACTTTTTAATTATCCTGAAATAAATTAATTAGGAAAGACCACAAATAATGATAAGTCAAAATCCACAACATACCATGCAAGAAACAACTCTTTATAGACCCTACACTTGAGCTCTTTGTTTTTATACTTAAAAAATCCATACAATTAAATTCATTCGTAGAATCATTTATGTGGAATAAAGAACCTGGAAATCCTTTTTTCCTTTTTCATTGAAACATCTAAGTGATTTCGTATGATTTTAAAGTTGAGGAGGCTAATTGTATTGTACCCATACTATGAAATGTAGAAAATAGAGAGCAAATGCTAAAAGATTTTGCTTTAGATTAAATCACATTGTAGATAACTGGTCAAACTGTTTTGAAATATCATGTTTATATCCAAGCATTTTTATTTTAAGCATGTATACTTTCTCCAAGGAATAGTATTTATATTGCTATCTTGTTTCTGGTTATTACAGTTGTTTTGAATTCTGACACAAAATACTGACCTCTGAACCCGTTTTTTATTAAAGATGCCATGAAACTTGCTTCTTCCCATTATATTAAATTAGGATCTTCCTTCTTCAAATATCATAATACTGTGCATGCCTGGCAGTAAAGATTCTAGCCTATCCTCAAGGGATTCATAACTTCAAAAAAAAAAACCAAACCAAACAAAATAAAATTGAGTGTCAAGGGACAGTATGTGAAGCCTGAGAGAGGAGAATTCATTACAATTCTTTAAAGCCTTTTTCCAGCCAACCTAGGAAGCACTGAGAATCTCACAGGATATGGCTATTCTATTTGTTCATCCAGTAATTTGATTTACTTTTCCTGAGCTAGAATGGAGAAAAGTGAGGCACTAAGCATTAGTGATTTTTCTAGGTTCCAGGACAAACATAAAAACAAAGAAATGACTTGTTTCATAATGCAAATGTGATTACATTGCCTCTGTCTCTAAAAGATACCAATGGGTTCCTTATGTTTCTAAGATAAAGTAAAATCATTTCCAAAGCTGATAAGTTCTGTGTACTGTATTCCCCCTTAACAGTGCTGTTTCATCTCCACTGCCTTGTGGTAATTCTTAGAATTTTTTAGTTATTTTTTTAGAATTTATAGGTAAATTAAAAAAAATTTTTTCAAATATTTTTAAAACTTATAATTCAGTTTTTATATGTAGATTCACCAGTGTAATTTCTGGTTTAATGTCAATTTTCATTAGTAGTATGTAGGTTCCTTGAGAAGAGTACCCTATCCATTTTCCCCTACCCTTCTATCTTCAGGCAGTGCACCAAATGTGTTATGTTTATGTTGCACAGTCCAAGTGGAAGAGAGGAGCATGGATAATACCTCATTCTTCAGCTCAAATTCAAGTTTAAAATCCAATCTTGCCCTGATTACTTTGCTAATCAAGTACAAAAAAAGGAAGTGAGGGAGATAATGGAAAAGTTTTGATGTATATTATTATCTCCTCACTCTGAGATGTCATAAAATTGCTAAAGAAAACTATTTTTATAAGTTTATGACACCAGCATACTCTGGCAGTGATTCAGAGAACAAACACTCCAAGGGTAAGTAAAAGAAGAAACAAAAAGTGTCCGCTCTTTCTTCATTGTAGGTTAAATATATGAAATTAATAAGAGAATTATGGGTTTCACATGAAAGAATAATTCAATAACAAATTTGATTTTCATTATAATCTGTGTGCCAAACATTTAACACTAGCTGGATGTATGAAAACAAATCACAAAGATATATTATGTAACATATTATGTTATGTTAGGAACAGGGGAATACAGATGCTTAAGTCAGTTTATTTTCTAAGAAAATGTTTGGAATCAGAAAAAAGCTTCATAAATGATAAGACATTTAGAGTGAGACCTAGAGATAATTAGGAAGGAGCCACACTGTGGGTGTAGAAGTAGGGAGAAGTGTTGCTAAATAGTATTTCAGGAAACATGACTAGCATATACTTCATCTAAACATGAGCTTGACAGATGAAAAGGCATTAAAACATGAGGTATATCAGAAGTAAAAAGTGCAAATGCAGTGTGGTGGCCCACACCTATAATCCTTATACTTGGAAGTCTGAGACAGGAGGATTGCAGGTTCAAAACCAGCTTCAAAAAATTAGTAAGGCTTTCTACAACTTAGTGAGACCCTGTTTCCAGATTAAAATAAAATAAAATAAAATATAAAATAGGGCTGGGGATGTAGCTCAGAGGCAGAATGCTCCTGAGTTCAATTCCTAGTACCACAAAATGATAAAAATTAAAAAGTGCAAGGCATAAAGTAGCCTGAATAAAAGTTAGAAATATTGGAAATGAAAGTCTCTTAATAGAAATTTTTATAAATTATGGCATGTTTGTGCTGTATTCTAAGGCCTACAAAGAGCTATTGCTTCATTTTAAGCAAGAGTGGCATTATCAATCTTTGGTAAATATATTTCGCCCCTACTGCTTTGTGAATATTGGATAAGAAAGAACAAGTTTGATGGAAAGGAGATGATGCACAATTCTGTCCCTTTATCCCTTATGAAAACGTTGATGCTCCCTACAGAGATGGTGGCAATGAGAATAAATGGTGATATATGGGCAGCAGATAATTTGGGACTAGAAAGGATAATTTAGTGATTCACTGGACATTGGAGAGTTCTTCTTGAACTACTTTTATAGCCAAAGACTAAGATATTTTAGGTTGTGTAGAGCAGCTATCCAAACATGATTGGTGAATAGTGAAGAGCATATATTATCATTCTATTAAATACTGTATTTGGATGGTATTAGTACGAACGGGTTATTAAAAAGGAAATCCACTTTGTGAAGTAAATCCAATTCTCTCTCCTCAAAAAAAGAAGAGGGATGTCAGGAATGTTATGAGCCATTATGCAAAAGTACTTCGAACATCTAGACAGAGGAAAAAAAATTTTTTTATATACTTATTATTCCTATTACTATAGAACGCTACTATTTTTAAGACCTATAATAGGATCAGCTGTCTTACTCAAATTGTCTTTGTACTCTTGCCCTTCATCCTTTCTTCATTCTCCCAGTATTCATGAAATTATAATTAGTGATGTTATTTACCTTCTGGTGTATTTATTGTATTTAATCAAAGATTAAAACTAAGCCGGGTGTGGTGGCACAAGCTTGTAATCCCAGCATTTGGGAGACTGAGACCAGAGGATCCGGGTTCGCAGCCAGCCTCAGCTACCTAGTGAGGCACTCCGCAATTTAGTGAGACCCTGCTTCAAAATAAAGAATAAAAAATAGGGCTGGGGGTGTAGCTCAGAGGTAGAATGTCCCTGAGTTCAATCCCCAGTACCGAAAAAAAAAAAAAAAAAAGATTAAAACTAAAGCCTTTGAGTTTTATCTTTACACATATTTTGCCCTATTTTATATAACTTTATGTCCCTTGACCTATCTGATGCTCACTTTCTTTGTTTCTAACTTGTGAGATGGTAAATTAAATTACGTAAAATAATGTATGTGTGGCAATTTTGTGACTGACTTTCTAATTACCAACAGTAAAGACTATTGTTATTTTGGAAAAAATAAACCAAACATAAATAACTATAACATATAAGATAAAATAGTCTGAAACTGGAGGAGGAGTATTTGAGTGTACACAGAGTTAGAACCTCCTAAGAAGATTATACTATTTTCATGATTCAACAGTTAAAAAAATCAAGTCATAGAGATATTAAGTAAATTTTCCAATGTAAAAAAACCTATGTAATATATAATTATATCATAGTATTATCTTTATATCATATAAATAAAAAAACAAACTAATGTTAATATAATAACATAGCTCTAGATTATAATTTAACCTATTTTAATGCACTTTTGTCAATTTTGTTGTAGCATTTGCAGAACTGTAAGGCATTCATTGACTTTACTTAAATCATAATTCTTATGAATCAAACTGGGAGGAAAATCTGTTGCCCACAGTTCTGTTTACACATGTAATAAGGTAATGACCCAACTCCTCTTGCTTTCCCAAATGTTACCCTTACAAAATTACCTTACTGTTTTTTTTTGCCTTAATTATGATTTGTGAATTCATTTGATTTTGAAGGTTTTCATTAGTTCCTATAATTAAACACACAATACATATACACAACTCATAATTTGAGCTCAGTTAGGAGTCAAAGGTTTAGGATGAGGTTTGGGATTTGCACAGTTTTGGGGATTCTTCTTACTGCAATCAGAATTAACCTCTTCTATTAACTCTTAAGCAGATAGTATAGACTGAGGCAAATCTACCTACATGGAAGTCTTGTCCTTAGAAGGGCAGAGATCTCTATCACCTCTCAGTACACTTGAAAGAGATACAGGTCTTGCCCTACTTATTCCTCTAAAATTTATTATTGAGGTAAATTGCTCCAGGTATTTTAGGGTAGCATGAGTAAAATAATAAGGAAAGGCCAAGATTTTCAAATTTTTTAGCTTACTCAGCAAGAAAAAAAGCAGCATCAGGACTGTAGAAAATTTATTTTTCTAAGATTTCCAAGTTTTTCCCTCAGTTTACCTATTTAGTTTAAACTTCTCAACAGATAGACTAGTGATATATGCCAGATATCACTTTAAATGTCCAATATATTAAAATGGAAATACAAAAAGACATATACTTTCAATTTAATGTTTATTGGGGTACTTTACTTCTAGGTACCATGGAGAAAAATGGATAATATAACTTCTTTCCACTCTTTGGAGAAGACCTGGGAAGAACTGATGAAACAAGTTAAACAAAACTTAGAAAAATATAGTACCAGACACTGATCCCCTAATAGTGGAAACACCTGGGGTACATGCTACAATTGCCCCTGGAGCCAGCACCTTTGCAGTGCAACATAAATGTGAAACCCAAGTAGAATCTGGAGTTCAGTAACAGAGTTTAGGAGACAGAACTGGATTTCAGGGATGCTAGAATCACTAGGCAGACTATCAGACAGAAGAAAGCTGACAAGAGGGAGAGCTCTGTAGTTCTGAACAAGATCACTCCAAGTCTCTAGATGAATGCAGAATCAGCATATCTGTGTAGTAAACTATCTGAGACTGGGGAAAGAACCACTTCCGGTGGGGGTAGGGACAAAGGCAAACTCCTCTGAACAAATGCACTACTGAGACTGGTTTATGTTCCTCTCCCCTAGAGTGTAAACGCTTGCAATTCATGGGGTATAAAGTAGAGAAAACAGAATATCATTGCCTAAATAGTGGTGCCAAAAATTAGCCCCAGATTGAATATGCTCTGGCTCACGTAGTATGTAATAAAGTAAGGATTAAGAGATGATGACAATGAAGCAGTTATTATAAATGCATCCCATAAAATCATGGATCTTCAGAAAAGCTAAAAAAAAGTAAGCATTAGAATGAATATACATATATATGTATATATACATATATGTTTATGCATATATATATATATATATGAAAAATCAAATCCCCAGAGATAAAAACCACAATGTCAATAAAATACCTTGGATGAATATGAAGTTGGCAGTCAACTCATAGGCAAAAATAAAAATTAAGGCAAAAAACACCTGAAGACACGGAATGATACAAAATGAAATATAATAAAAAATTAGAATAAAGCATAAATGAGCCATGAAACAGCCTCAAGTTGCCTGAAATATGAAAAATTAAAGTTCTCAAAGAAAAAGAGAAAAATAAATAGATTCAAAGTTTTTGAAGAAGAGCCAGGTGTGGCGGTAGATGCCTGTAGTCTCAGTACTTAGGAGGCTGATACAGAGAATTACAGGTTCAAAGCCCACCTCAACAACTTAATGATGCTCTTGGAAACTTATCAAGACCCTGTTTCAATAAAATAAAATAATAAAATAGGGCTACAGGTGTAGCTTGGAGGTAGCATACCCCTGAGTTCAATCCCAGCACCAAAAAACTATGTTTTTTGAAGAAATAATAGTAAAATATATCACATTTGATGAAAGGTTTAAACTCAGATACAGGGAGTTCCATGAAAACCAAATAACAAACAAGAAAAGAATAGTTAAAGGCACAACATGACCAATTTCTGAAAAATACACAATAATAAACCATAAACACAGCCATTGACATCCACAATTAATGTAAAGGGAAAGACAATATTAACTGTTGACCTTCTATCAAGACAGAAGACAGGTGGCGTGACATCTCAAATGTAATGACCTAAAAACTGTCAGCCTAAAGTCCCATACCTACGGAAAATATCTTTCAAATATGAAGGCAAAATTATATTATGTATAGCCTCACTTGTGGTACTTTGTTGTGGCAGTTCTAGAAAAATAATGTAATTATTACCTTAAAAATAAGAGTTAACAATAAAGAAACCAGTTTGGTAATGAATATTCAGTATCTGGCAGTAGTTCTGATGGAATAGAAGCAAGAGAACATACTAAGTTGTTCTTGGAAAAACAGAGACCAAAATAATAGTTTCTTTTTTTTTTGAGATGAGAGGGAAGACTCCATGGAAGAATAAAGGCAGCAGTATGGTTGGATTTAATTGAAATAATTTATAGTTGAAACACTTCCACTGGCATTTTTGAGAGATGAAGGTATTGCTGCTGAATGTGCACTTGGTATTAGTTTAGGGTACTTTATTTTTAATTAAGTTTTACATGGACTGTCTCAACTCTCAAAAGTAGGTAGTTGTTTGACCTTCACAATCCTCCAACAAAAGATACTCCACACTTAGCAGATTCAATGTGTTTCTTAAAGAAAAGGACTTTAGGCTGTGAGTTTCAACACTTGGATAGTATCCCAATATCATTGGTTGGTTGAACTATTTAAGTCTTAGAAACTGGTAACCCTTTGAAATATTGGAATCTATGCAAATATTTCTGCTTGATACAAAAAAGTATGAGTTTGTATTATTGTAATTTTAAAATTTTAAGTTATTAGTAGTTGCTTACCATTTCTGTGTTATCTATGTCTGAGGATAAATGCTAGAAGACAGGTATGAATCTAAACATATACTCTTTTTTTTTTTTTTTTTTTTTTTTGTGGAACTGAGTTTTTGAACTCAGGGGCATTCTACCTCCGAGCTACACCACCAGTCCTATTTTTTTATTCTTTATTTTGAAACAGGGTCTCACTAAGTTGTGGAATGCCTCACTAGGTAGCTGAGGCTGGCCGCGAACCCAGATCCTCCAGTCTCAGCCTCCCAAATGCTGGAATTACAAGCATGTGCCACCAGCTAATTATATACTCTTAGCTATAATATATCAACATGAACTGCCTTATTATTGTGATGTGCTATAAAATTATTGTTCTTGTTATTAATATATTAAAATACTTTGAAACAAAGCAAGATATTTTACATCACAGAGAAGTTGACTATAAACTCTTTTGTGTCATGACATTTTCACTGTGAAGTGTATGAATGTGCATTTACTTTATCTGTTGCTAGCTTTTTGACTATCTTTAATTCCCTATTTCAAAGGTTGTTTTTTTTAATATTTTTGTCTTTTCAAAGTTATGTTTATGAAATATTTTTACACAGACAGAATGAAAGCAAAATACCTATTGAATTATTACTTCTTCAACTGTCTATTATTTCTATTAACATATTATTTAGTTTATGCATTGAAAATTACAAATTTAACACAATTCCATGAAATACAAGGAATTAAAGCTCTCTTAGAGAAAAATATCCCTAAGTAAATATTGCTAACACTTCCCCCAATGTGCAGATTTTTATCATAATTTGGAGGGAAAAAGCACACATGTCAAACTAGCAAGATACTTCTCAATGTAAAAAAAAGTTTAGAGCTATAAGATTAAGGAGAAATCTATAAATGAGGAAACTCAAGTTCAGTTCTTTCGTCTGGATATGTTAAGCTCAGTTATTTAAGGTCTATGTTTTAGAAGAAGTTTTAATTCCAAAGATTAATTTTTTAGTTCCTTCGATGCAAATGTGAAAAGTCAGGAAAAAATGCTTATTCTGCGCAGGAAATGGGCCTTATTACTGGCTTCTGTTAATATCACTGGAGAATGACCTTTCCCTGATAATGAGGTTTTCCTGTTAACTGAAGCCTAACATTTTATTGCATCTGGATGTTACTAAATGTAGTGAATTTTAAAATTTCTTCTCTTAATAAAATGCAATAGAAATCAACTTAAATTCAGTCCCTAGAGTCATAATTTTGAAAATCAGCTTAGCATTGTTTTCATTATGAGATAATCAATGCTGATGCCAAAGGGCACAGGGATGAATATTACCCAGACCAGGAAGTTGATCTAAATTGTAACATCTTTAAATAAAAACTCTCTTAATATATTGGGAAGTTGCTCATTGTTATATTCTGTTATATATTGTGACAATATATGTCTTTGCAAAATGTGGTATATGATATTGAATTAGAGACAAAATTCATTTATTGCAAATTCCCACTTGGTGCTTTTGCCATTATAGAGTATAGTAATGTCAGTTGATGAGGCAGTATAGACAACTCCCTAATGGAAGAAAACTTTTTGTTGTTGTTGTTTTTTACTTATATACCTAAACTGCACAGAATTGTGCCAGGGACAATAATCACATTAATCAAATATTTTTTTAGAACAATGTCTTCTGGAATTTAGCAGCCAGGTTCAAATTTTTACTTTACTGATAGTTTGAGGGTTTAAGGGTAAGATATTTAACCTTTTAATATTCAATTTCCTCATCACTAAGGTGGTGATGATGATAGTTCCTATCTCATAGGATTATTGACAGGAATTCTAATTGCATTATATATTCAGATATTAGAATAATATGTTGCGGATAAGCAGGGGTTTAATTATTCATATTAATATTGTAAACTGTCCTCTCAAATATCTTTGCTGACAGTAGAATGCATTATTCTTATATCACTAAGGTAATTTTCAGGATTATTCATGAAAAAATTTGGGATGGGTGGTGGTTAGAGTTGTTGTTTTTCACTACCGTGAAGATCTTTTTCTTTCTTTGGCCCTTTCTCTATTCTACGTACATGTTTCCTGTTGCTTCTGGCATGGCTGTACACCATTTTCCACGTTTTTGGACTTTTCTTCCTCTGGCATGTTGTTTTCTTTTGCTTTTCATCTACTTCCTGGCATTTTTATAGCCGTTATATGTTAGTCATTTACACTATGAATGTAGGAGATTGCCAAAAAGTCAGACTCCACATAATTTAGGTTTTCCTATACTTGGGTATTTTGAGATTCTTAGATGACGGCTCTTGGCTTTATTTAGATAAGCTGGGAAATCTTTATAGAGCTATCTTACTGTGAGCTAACGCCAGCCCACTAAAATACAATATAATTAAATGTTTCCTCTATATTTTAACAACCAAACATCATAATGAATATTGAAGATTGTGCATATAGACATACCAATTTATTTCTTAATGTATTTTTTTATGACTGTCATCGCAGGAGCAGTCCTAGCTCAATGCGTTTGATAAAATTGAAGTATACTAAAACTAAAGAAGGAGGATATACAATTCTAAAGCTCCACATAATAGAATTGTGTAATATAAATACAATAATGTATAAATATAAACACTATAATATATAGTATTTATATACATTTTTATTTATTTGTAGGTAATTCTTATCAAAAGTATATTGTTCATCTTACAGAAATATAAGGATCAAAATTTATCTAACAAAAGAAACTATATAATGTCTTAAGATAATTTCCCACATTACAAACCTCTCTCTCTCTCTTTCTCTCTCTGTCTCTGTCTCTCTCTGTTTCTGTCTCTCTCTCTCTCTCTTTCTCTCATTTCCTCACCCTAGAGATCTAGAAACCACCTGAGCTTTATTAATATGAATGTGACATTGATTGGTGCAAAAACTTTTGTAGAGGTAAATAAAAAAGAGTATCCACAGAAATCACAAGAAAAAAGAAAATGTAATAGACTTGTCGAAGAAGTAGCAGTCAATGGATGAAATCTCTTTCAGTCTAAATTCTCATTAAATTGGACTGTGTTCATTCAGAAAATAAAAGCAGTTAGGTATAAAAATTTATACAATCATTTAAGAACATGATGGAGGTTTAAACAGTTGTTTAATTTTGGAAAATCTGGTGTCAAGCAATAAGATTTGTGTGTTTTTTCTAATAACCTGTTTCAAGTCTGAGTTGAAAAACTACATTTCCCAAGATTTCCCAGATTCACATTACTGTGGTATTTAAAAAGATTACTTTAGAGAAAAAGATTTCTCATTTGATACATATATATATATATATGTATATATATTTGTTTCGCTGTGTTTCACTGTGTGAAAAAAGAAACACTTCCCGCAAATGGTAAATTTGCCCATTATCTCAAGAAATGTGTATTCAGTGATAACTGTGGGCTTTAGAAGATAAAGTACAAAATTTCCTTGTAGTTTTAAAATTATGCAACTAATAGGAACTATTTTGTTTTACAATTTTCTTTCCCACATATCATATATAGGATATGCTACTGATTTAGGAAGGTTTACAGGTCCGTGGTTTTCTCTTGGTCCTATAAAGGGTGATTGCTTCTTTTTGTTTCCTTTGTCAGTGTATAGTTTGTATTTTTTAGTTTGACATGGGTTATATTTTTCAAATTGGATGATATGAACAGTATCACTGTTGCATTTACTATTGATAAACAATACTTATTTGTTGTTTCAAACTGAAGTTTACTGAGAGATCCATCAAATTGAACTGTCTTAATTTTGGCCACTCAATCCAGACTTTAGATTATTATTGTCAAATGTTGTCTTGAATATTTCTTTGGGTTTTTTTTTGTTTTTGGTTTTTTAAATATGAAGATGGGCATTCCTGATTTATATTTGATGTGGGGAAGCTTTGATATTTTATATTTTGTAAATTCAAAGCTTGATTTTATATAAAATAAAGTTTGCATTCTACTCAGGAATAAACATCTTCTGTATGTTTTCAATGTTAAAAAAAGGTATATTATAAAGCTACATTAATTAGAACAGTATGGTACTGACATAAAAACAGATATAACAAAATGGAATCAAATAGAGACTCCCCAAAATTACAGATATATATGATCAGCTGATCTTCCGCAGGGTGCAAATAACGTACAAAGAGGAAAGGACATTCACCTGATCAAGTGACATTGGGAAGACTGAATATCCACTCTCATGGTCTAAAGTACCATGGGTTCTCAAGACCTTGCTTTAGATTATTGAATTGATTCAAAATGATTTTATCATAAAGGTTTTTTTTTCTTCTATTGGTGTATTGTAATCATACATCTTAATGAGGTACAAGCTGTTACAGGCATACATGCACACAGCACTCATTTAACCCTTCCCCAATTCCCTTCCCATTCCCTCTCCCCTCCCTCCTTCTCATATTCAGCTTAGTGATTGACTTTGATATGTTTGTGAATATACAACATGTGCATTAGGGTGCTTCCCTCTCTCCCTGCTCTCCATCACCTTTAGTTAAGTTGCCTTCTTTGCTCTTCTAAGGTTTTCCTTCTTCATCTAGAGTCCCTTCTATGATGCACTTTCTCCCTAGTTTCTGCAGATGAGCATGAGTATCAGACTTTTTATTTTTAACAATTATCAAAGAAATCTGTAGTATTCTGATACTTGGCTGTGCCCATCTATCCTGCCTAATAATAAAATCCTTTCTTTTGTTCTTTATGTTGAGCTATACTGGATTCAATTCAATCTTAAATTCACATTCTCTTCTTTACTGTTGGCCATCAAAATTGTGCTTTGAATCTATGGCCCAAAAACTTATTTTTAAATATTTTTTTCTGGTGAATTTTAATCATATATTCTGATGAAGTTCAGGGTGATAGAGGCATACATGCACACAGCACTTGTTGAGCCCTCCCTCAATTCCCACCCCACTCTCCACCTTCCCCTGCAGAACATTGTGATTGACATTGATAAGGGGTGTGTGTATGTGTGTGTGTGTGTGTGTGTGTGTGTGTGTGTGTGTGTGTGTGTGTGTGTTTGTGTATGTCTCACTAGGGATTGAACTCGGGGGTATTCTACCTCTGATCTACACCCCTAGCCCTATTTTATTTTTATTTTGAAACAGGGTATCACTAGGTTGATGAGTCTTACTACTTGCTGAGGCTGTCCTCAAACCTGCAATCCTCCTGTCTCAGCCAAGTATTGGGATTACAAACCTGAGCCACCATGTCCATTGACGTGTTTCCCTCTTCAAGGTTTCCTTCCCCTTCCTGTCTCCCTCACTTAGGTTCCCTCCTTTGAAATTCTTAACTGCCAGTTAAGCAATGAATTATATCCTGACTTCCTAAATCAGGATGTTTTTTCCCTCAGTGCAGAATCTCTTATCAATCTACCCTTCTTTTGTAGCTCCTATCATTATTTAATGTTTCCTACCTAGATTTAAATATGCATACGCAATATATACCGTAGTATCTTACACAGATTAGAGACTCAGTAAATACCTATAGGATGAATTAATTAATGGGCAAATAAATAAGCAATCACAGTACATGAGAGGCTGAGATGGGAAGATCATAAGTTTGGGAGCGGCTTCAGCAACACAGTCTCAGCAACTTAAAGAGAACCTGTTTCAAAACAAAGAATGAAAAGGACTGGGAGTATAGCTCAGAATTAGAATGCCTCTAGGTTCAATCTTCAGTACCACAAAAATAAACAAATAAATAGGTAATAAATATGCCAAAATTCACATTGAATCTTCTTGTATGTTAAAAAAGTTCATTTCCTCTTGTCATGCACCAGCACTATCAATGGTCTCTTCTGTTTTGCAGAAGCCTTGTTGAGCAATTTTGTGACTGGATACTGTAAGATTTTGATTGTCTGAGACTCTCTCTAATACAAGAAGTTTCTCTATGGTGCAGAGATTGCAACAGAGACAGAGCTCTGATGAGAACAATATTACTCAATTCTCTAGGGACAGTTCAAAGAAAGGCTCATTCTAAGCATGATAGCCTCTGTGGCACACCAGAGTAAAGGTTCTTAAATCCGACTGCACATTGCAATCTTTTGGGAGCTTTGAAAAAATACAAGTTTTCAGGCTTTACTTCAGACTATTGAGTGTAGAAATCTACCTGAAGGAAGATTTGTACATAATTTTTTTTTTTGGACATCAGTCTATTTGTTTTTTGCTTTAATGCTTCCAGGTAATATTACTCCACAGTCCATTTTAGAAAGTATAACAGACACTCCCAAATATGACTTATCATTGGAATATTTGGGAATAATTTAGATAAAATAGAATTTTTGTGAACCATCCCTGGAACAATAGATTCAGTTGGATTGGAATGACTTAATAATCATATACATAAAGGCTCTACTGAAGGATCTATTTGGTATATTTAGAGAAAACTAATATGTAACAATGGCCCCAGTATTAAATTTTATCAGTAAATTCTGTGAATCCATTATTCTGAGAGGCAAAAAAAAACCCCAAAAAACAAAAACCTAATGCTATGACTTAGGGAGTAAGAGCTTTATGAAAATAAACAAGTTCCTTCACAAAGGTATCTCCTCCCCACATCATATTATAATTTCAAGTATGATTTTCTAAAATTAAAAGCAAATGAGGAAGATAATTTTAAAATTTTATCTCCACAATATATAATATATTCCTTGATGATATCAATGAGTAATTTGGCCAGATATATTAGCAATTTGTTATGTAAGAATAAGGAAATGTAGAGTGTTGGTTGCAGAACTTATACTGCTTGATTTGACAGTTTTCTAAAATGTATGATTAAAATATTAGTTAAAGGTAGCAAAATATTTTACAAAAGGATCTTATATGAAATAGAAATCTACTCTAACAAATTTTATATGGAGTGATGACAAATAGGAAATCTCACAGAAATTAAAGGGCTGGGAACCAAGAAAGGTTCAAATTAAAGGTAGAATATAAGTAGAAAGTCAATAAATCTCATATCTCAGTCTTCTAGAGCCTTCTGTTTTCTTTTTGTTGTTGTTTGTTTTTTCCTCTTTGCTTCTACTTGCATGCCTTATTCTCTTTCATATTCTCTCTCTCTCTCTCCTCTGTTTTGATTTTTTTATCCTTTTCTGAACAGGACTATCTCTAACTTATCAGAAAACTTTAGGTCAAATTATTAAGGTAGTAACTTGTTTGGTTTCTGGAATTCCAAGGGATTGGTTGATCTCAGTTGTGACTTGATTAAAATATGACCAAAAAGGGCAAACTTATATCTTCCAATATTTTAATAGCACAAAAACTCCATTTACACACACACACACACACACACACACACACACACACGAGAGTAGTTATTTCTCCTTCCTCTTTTGAACATAAATTTAAAAAAATAAAATCTGTTCTTTGAAATGGGATGAAGAGGAGCCTAGATCCTCACCTAATTTTTTGTAAATTAAATACACCATTGCGCCGGGCGTGGTGGCGCATGCTTGTAATCCCAGCATTCGGGAGGCTGAGATTGGAGGATCTGGGTTCACGGCCAGCCTCAGCTACCTAGTGAGGCACTCCGCAACTTAGTGAGACTCGGTTTCAAAATAAAGAATAAAAATAGGGCTGGGGTATAGCTCGGAGGTAGAATGCCCCTGAGTTCAATCCCCAGTATCGCAAAAAAAAAAAAAAAAAAAAAATACACCATTGCAAGGCCCTAATAAACACTAGATGTCCTCTTCTTCTATGGCCCAGAGATATCTCCATGCCTCGGCTTCATTTCTTTTGAGATACAAATACAAAGTATCTCTGTCAACATTCTTACTGCTATCATACAAAACTAGTGTCCACACAGTTTAGAGAAAGGAAGATTTATTTGCTCACAGTTTTTTGGAGATTCTTGGTTCAGTTCATTTGAAGGCGGTGTCTGCATATCTTGGGGCATGAAGGAGGAAGGCAGAGAGAGTATGGCTTGGCTTTCACATCATAGAGGCTAGAAGCAAGAGAGCCAACAAGCAAAAGGATTTAAAGACACATGCACAATTCCTAAGACCACACCCACAGGCCTAGGTTATTTGATGGATATCACTACTGATGAGATTACAACCCTCCTGAATTAACTCTAGCAACCCTGAGCTATTTAGAGGGCATTTTATATCTGAGCATAGCATCAAGAGAGATAGATATCCATTATTCCTAGCTATAATTATTTACCCTTATGAGAAAGAATTGATGAGTTTTATTATATTTTTTATCAGAGCCATATAGTAAACAAATATATACAGCTTTAGGTTTGATTATAGGTGATTAATAACATTTTTAGGGAAAGTGAAAGCAAATATTCCCTGTGAGTATATGGTATAATTCCTTGTCAGTATATGGTATATTTTTCATGACTGTGAAGTACTAAGAAATAGAGAGAAGTTCTATTTATCCAAAGCATGGAAACTTGAATTCTGCAGCTTTCCCAGAGAAAAAATGATGTAGTACCAACTCTAAAACAAACAACTTTAATATTCTGCAATCCTGAGGAGTAACAAATTATTTTCTAGATATATTTTCATAATGTCAAAGTAATACATTAATTCAGAAGAGAGATCTATTTTTTAAACATCAGAAAGTCTTCATTTTTAGTATTTTATTTTTCAGCTTCTAAAAGTGATATAAATTATTTTTTACCAATCAGTTTCTAAAAAGTAAAGCTTAATGATATCAAGATTTAGACTTAAGATGCTTTGGGCTCTAATTAAAAGATTTTCCAAATTGCCTTTAGCAATAAAACTATCCTATTATCTCCTACAGAAAGCATCTATTGTAAGTAGTTATTCATGATTGGTACTGTGGGTTATCAATGTTGTGGAGAATCCAAGTAGTTTCTAATTTCCATTCTCTATATTCAGCTTGATTATTTTTCATATTAGCTTTGCCAGTTCACAGAAGTAACATGATTGTTTAAGACATAATTTAATTTTTGTGTATAATAAGTAGAAGAAAATCTTTCTCTTTGCTTTTCCAGCAGATTTCTCCTTTCAGCTAACTTGGTTACATATGTAGAAACTGGAAAAAGACAGTTAAACTGCAATTATTTATTTAGTCTAGTCATGATCCATCTTGACATAGGCACACTGGGGAAAATGGGGGAGTAACTTTTGAACAATAAGATAAATAACAGAACAGTGTCTACCAAACCAGTGTCCAACTGTAGAAAAATATTGTCATCAACTCTTGGTTGGCAGGAATGTATAATCTCAGAAGACAATTTTCCAGTATTTTAAAAATTAGAAATGCATCAAATGTCATTATGAGAAATGCACAAAATATCATTATGTTTGTGATGTTAACAAATAGGAAAGAGAAAAACCATGCATATTATTTTGTGGGAGAAACTGGTGATTTACACCTGATGCCAAGTATAGCCTTGGGGAAGCACCCTGAAGTTACAGCTTAATGAGCAAAAATGTAGATGGCTCTGAAAGTCAATGGATCAAGAACAAGTCACTTCTGCCATGTAAATTTTGGCAGGGGATTGTGTTTTAAAGTTGGATTAAGAGTTTCACCTTGAAAGGAAAGGAGACTTCAGCTGAAAGAGGCTCAGGGTGTACAGGCAAAGAACTATAAATTGATGAGAATAACTAGAGAAATACATGCATTCTGCTTCAAGAGAAACACAGGCGAGAAATGTCTAGTGATGAGACCTTTCTGGAACAAAAAACACTCATATAGAAATTAATTTAAACATCCAATGATTTCAGAAAGCACTATTTTGTGAGCCTTTTAGTTTAATAATGCCTTTATGGCCTCCTTAAGTCTTCTTCTACTGTTTCTACCCTATAACATTCAGTAGCCACATTAAAGGATACAGGGGAAAAGGAGGAGGACGAGGTGAAGCCAAAAGGCTGATGACTACCACCCCTTTCTCACTATTAGCAACCAGCCTTCACCTGGGGAGAGGGAAGTAGAATACAATAATGCTGAGATGAAGACCCGTGGTTCCTAGACTTTGGATGATCTCATGATGACTAAAATATTCATGGCATTACTGTGAGTTTTCAACTGAAGGATGAGAATCTTTATCCTTGGATAATGTTTGGAAGGACAGTAGAGGAAAAGAAATAAAGGGTATTGATTAAAATCAGGAGTGTGACCATTTTCTCTCTATATTTTAACATAGTATAGATAGGACATCCGGTATGCACATAAGTAGGTAACGGACTATTTATCTTGAAGTAATCAGAAATAAATATGTTCAAAGCTATTAATTTGAGTAGAAAGATTTTGCTAATTTTCTAACTTAAACTGTTTTTACAATATTTATATAGTTAACGCATAGTATACTAGATTTTTATATTATACATATACACTTACACACATTCATATACATTTTGTTATACATACAATATTATATGGAAAGAAAATAGGATAGTTCTCTTTATGCATAGAATAAAAACTACATATGTTTGAGATAAACATGTAAAATATCCAATAGTTCTTTGAAAAATAAAGCTTAATTCCACATATTCCACATGAAAGAAGCACTGAAAATATATATTTTTCAGTATCTGATCTGGAGGGTAGTAGAAAGATATCAAAAAATAAATATTACACTTCACAATTGCAATATTTAAAAGTATAAATATCCTTTCTTGTTCATATACTGTGAAACAGGAATTGAATTTTCTAATATGTAAATAGATGACCAGTACAAGAAAGGCATATTAAAAAGTTATTTAATCATCCATGTAAGGAAAACAATGCAAATTAAAACATAGAGAAAATATAACTTCCGCTCTTGGCACTTGTATTATATCTGTTTGAAAAACAGAAGCATAATTTTATACATATTGCATAACATATGTGATTTTAAATCTCCAAGCCAGAAACATTACCAAGCTGTCTGCAAACACATTTTTTTAATCCTGAAAAAGAAATGTGCTAAAGATTTTAAATTACACATAAGTGGATACATAAAATTAAGAGTCATTTCTGGCATTTTATTTTTCCTTTGCTTCAGGTTTTTACCCAGATAAATCAGCATTCAATCTACTTGGTCTACACATTTTCTGATTCTATATAAGATCATTAGTTTTCCCATTGGATTTGTGCCATATGACCTCATATATAGCAATATGTTACATTTAAATAGTACCTTACATGTTAACTAACCAGACTTGTCATTTACAAGAAGAAAGATAAAACCAACATAAATTAAGTGATTGTCCCAAAGTCTTACAATCTTATAATCAAATAAAGGCATAAATATAGCTGCTAAGCAGCTTTGTAACACACACACGTACACATACACACACACACACACACACACACACACACACTTACATAGACACATCAATGTCTCTGTTTTTAAGAATCTTTTATAAGCCATGCACTTAGATCTAGTTTTTCTTTTTTAAATTAATATTTATTTAAGTTAAATGTGCAAAGAGTATATATGTGATATCCACAAGTGTATATCACAGAACATTTCCACAAAATGTACATATGATGTTTTCAAAAAGTTAATATACCCCTTCAAGAAATTAAATATTATTAGTGTGTGAGAAGATCTCTACTTTGGCTTCTCAGGCATTAAACCCTATAGGAATATTAAGAACCAAAAACACATCATTTCTTCTCTTGGTTTTTGATCTTTATGTAAATGGAATAGTTTGTATGCACTTTTTGGCTTCTTTAACACAACATAATGTCTGTGAGATACATATACAATATTGTAATTATAGATAATTCATTTTTCATTGTTATGCAGTATTTTATTTTATGAAAACATCACAATTTAGTTATCCATTCTACTCTTGACAGGCATTTGAGCTGGTTTTGACATTTGACAGATTAATGCTGATGATTTTTGTCACACACACACACACACACACACACACACACACACACACACACACGAATGTTTTTACCTGGCACATTCCCCGGACCACAGAGCCCATCCTGAGTTTTACTCTATGCTGACATTTTTCTAGTGTAATTATATGAATTCAATACTCTGTTTAGTTGTGCACCTGTCACACACTTCCATCATTTTGATTTTCTTAGCCAATCTGGAATTTAATTGTTCTGTCAGTTAATAGAAGAGGAGAGTTAAATTTCCTATTATAGCCCAGAATTCTTACTTTTCAGTTTCCACTCCTTCAGTTTTTGCTTCAAGTGGTTTGAAGTGCTGACATAAGGTGCATAGAGAATTGTTATGTCTTCTTGATAAATTGACTCCTTTAGCATTATGAAATGCTCTCCTATATTCCTAGCGATATTTCTTGTTCAATGCTACTTTTTTGTGGTACTAGAGATTGTACCAAGAAAAATTCTTCCTCTAAGCTATATGTTCAACTCTCAACTTTTTTTTGTTTGTTTGTTTTTTACTTTTTGTTTTAAAACTGGGTCTTGCTAGGTTGCTGAGAGTGTAGCCAAATTGCTGAGGCTGATCTTGAACCTGTGATTCTCCTATGTCAGCCTCCCAAGTACTGGAATTACAGGCATGGACGAGCATACTCAGCTATTCAGGTGTACCTTTTCTGAATTAATATAGCCACTCACATTTCTTGTACTTAAATGTACATACTATAGTTTACCTAAACCAATGTATTTCTATATATACTTTATCTAAACCAATATGTCTCTATATTTAATTGTGTTTCTTGATGATGTATCGTTGAGCCTTGGTTTTTCTATCCCATGAAAATTTCTGCCTTCAAACTTAATCATATACTATAACTATTGATATGATTAAGTTTACATCTATCATTTGATGTCTATTTTCTAATTCTCCATATTTTTATTTCCTTTCCCTTTTTATCTAAATTATTTTGGTTTAATTTATACTTTTAGATTATGATTTTAGGAATATATTATTTTATTATTTCAATGGTTTCCTGGTTCTTAAGTATGCATCTCTAAATTATCACAGATATCAAATAAAAGTAACAGCCTCAAGTATGACATAAAAAAAATACAGTAGTATACCATACCCCCATAGCTCAAGGTTGTGCTATATTCATCATATATTGTACTGCTACATATATTGTACAAAAAAGTTACATAGCATAGTTTGCAGATAAAAATGTAATTTAATTAAGTGAATGCGACAATGAGAATTAAGATTGGAAAATCTATCTCAATAGAGAGCAAAAATTTGTTTTTTCAACCTTTCCTAAAGAAAATGAATATGATTGCCTTCCATCAGAAAAATTTATTTATTTCATTTATAAGAAGGCTGGCAGGTGTGGTGTTGCATGCCTGTAATCCCAGCATTTAGGAGACTGAGAAAGGAGAATCACAGGTTAGAGGACAGTCATACAAAAGTAGCAAGACTCTCAGTAAGCTATTGAGATCTTGTTTCAAAACCAAAAAAAAAAAATAGGAAAAAGGGCTCGGCTCGGGGAGTAGCTTAAAGGTAGAATGCCCTGAGTCCCATCCTCAGTAACACACACACACACACACACACAGAGAGAGAGAGAAGGCTGACCTCAACTTCAAAAATAACAGAATATAAGCCTAATAAGCTAAATAAATGAAGAAAAATAAGAATTTCTAGAAAGCTTGGTGTTCAATTAAGTTTCTAGAGTTGTTGCTTAATTAAATAGGACAATTAAAAATGAAATAAATCTGAAAATATACTCAGTAAACACATGCTAACTCAGCACATATTATATATTAAAAGAATCATGTATTTGTCATTGACCTATATGTTCTAGTCATAGATCCTTTGTTACAGAAGAAATATATAAACATGAAAGTTAAATCAATATTGAGATGATAGAAACCAGATATTAATATATTTGGTCTTTCTGAGATAGACGATTATCTGTCTTTCTCACTAAATCAGTGTAAATATATTGCAGTATCTGCTTCTGTAACTCCTATCTAATAATCACCCTGAACAATGAGTCATAAACGGACTTGTGAAGGCATAGAGCAGTCACTAAAATAATATGTGTAACTGACCCTTAGTCTCTGTTTAAATTTGTCCTTGATATATCTCTTCTACTCATGATACAAAATCTAGGAATTATTCATGTCAGGTAATTTATAAGCATATCTAGAGATGATTACTAAAAAGTGTTTGGCATTTGGCTGTTTTTGTATCTCCTAAGTTCCTTCTGTTTTTTAAAGATACAGTGTGTAGGCATGAGTAATCAAATTGTAAGAGTATAATATGCATTGAGAGAATTCAAAACAACATTGGGTAGATCCAATTCACCAATAAAAATGATCCAACTGTACACACACACACAAAGTTGAGTTTCACCGACATAATGCTGTGTGAGAGATCAAACACAAAACAAGTACAAGTCATATTGATTCATGTATATGAAATCAGACAATGAGCAAACTAATTTATAGTGATAGAAATCATAGCAGAGGTTACTTGGGAAAGAAGACTTAAAAGAGGCAAAGTATCTTCAGATATGGTCAAATAATCTATATTTTGATAGCAGTGTAGTATTTTTATATGTCAAAACTAGTTAGATTGATGTAACATATCTAAACCATACCTAAACAAAGGGATAACCTGTAAAAACTGGGTAAGCAGTGCCCTGACAATTTTGAGCATCTTCCTCTTGGTAGTCCCTGCTTCAGGATGTTCTACACCTGGAGTGGAGGTTTACTGAGGAAGGACTCTATCCGTACCAGTTTAACATTGGTTACTGGGGACGTCTTTTCATCTTTTATTTTCATTTGGCCACAGCTGTCCATACTTACATATGTTTTCCCAATGGATTTGTTAATTTTTATCTCTAGTCACTCTCAAAAGTGTCCCAGTTTGGAAGATAACTAATATGGTCATATTAGAATTAATTAGCCACAAGAGGAATTAGAATCCCACTCAGACTGACAGAATTAGTTACATTGACAGGCTTCTCAGCAAACTAATGCAATTTATAGAACCATCTTGCTCCTAATCTCTTGTGCTCATTTTCAGAAAATATATCCGGAGACATTTGGTCTTACTCTTTTCTCCAACCAACCTTCTATTCACATCTTCTAATATGTACTTTCAAATCTTTATTCATTTGAAACAAACTTCCCTGGAAAACTGAAACTGACAATCAGATAATTACAGAAGGCTAATTCCCAAGTTATTTACATTTAATCACTTACAAAGCACTATTCAACATTTTCCTCCAGGAACCAGCTTTTCCCATACCTAATATTGTACCTAGGTAACAGTATATTAGCCTAACAAGTGGACCCTAAAATAAATGCTGAACAAAACAAAACAAATCAAAAATATTTTTCTCACTCATTGCTTGTTTCTTGGTTTCTAATTAACGAGGAAGAAGAGGGAGGAGAGCTCTGCTACTCTCCTCCAGTAAAACCACACTGAGGTTGGTTCTGCAATTTCCAACATATAACTTCCAAGACCTTCTAGGGCATGACCTTCCAGATAGTCAGGGAGAGGCTACAAATATGGAGTAAGACATATTGTGGGAAGACAGACAAAAGCAGTGGGCTAATATATGTAGCCATTTTCTATCACCTAGGACTCAGTGACATGACTAGATATAATTGCAAGGAAAGATTGCAATGCATGGTAGATGTATGGCCAGAAGAAGAAAAGCACATCAATTTTGATAAACAGAGCAGTCCCATATGCTGACAATCTCCTTACTGCTCTTCCCAATTCCTCTTTTTCTTTTGGTACATTATTCATATCGCAGGTGAAAGAAAATCTTAGTGAAATATCACATCATGATACTTTGCTGCTTAAGATTTTTCTTCAATTCCCTCTTTTTTTAGTTTTATTTTTTTTATTGTAGTAATTTGTGCATTGTCAGCATACATCTCTGTTAGGTACAAATTGTTAATGACATATTTGCACACATTTCTCATTTGACCCCTTTCCCAGTTCCCACCCCGCTCCCTCACCCTCCCTCTCTCTCAGGTTCAATTCAGTGAGTGACCTTGATAGAGTTGTGAAAGTACCTCATGTGCCTTAGGGTGTCCCCCCTCCCCATCCCTCCCCTTCGATTAAATCAACTTCTTTGCTTCAATTCCCTCTTAATCTCTGATATAACCCAAATTCCAACTGACAGACTATAAGGCCCTAGGAAAGTTCTGACCAGACTCTCATACTCTTGCTTTAGTGACACTGTCTTCATCTAGGCTGTTGGTTCCCAGTGTAAGGTCTCTGTATTAGTTACTGCCTACCTAATTTTTTATCTTTTATAAGTTCTGATTATTATAATCATGTTCCACAATGAGTGACCAAAAGGTCTACCACAACAGTCAAAAAAAAAAAAAAAAACTTGGGAGGATTTTTCTCATACAACAAAATGTTCAAGGCAAAGTGTCTAGGATGTTCTCATGTCTCCACTATATGCTAAAAGTCTCAAGATCCTATTAACTCTTGGTACAACCTTGTTTCTTTTCTGTCTTTTGTCTTCATAAATAATGAAAATGTGTGTTCTACCCTCAGACATCACCACCATGTAAGAAGGAATAAGCAGAAGGGATCCCAAAGTCATCTTCCTGCAATAATTTATTCATATATTCTGGTAAGAAAATGACACTCTTATATTTTCTCCTTCCTTGCACTGTCTAGGAACTTCACATCCATACCTCTGCATGCAAAGAAGATTGGACTTTTAAACTTTTACTAGCATAGAAGCAGGGATGAGAAGACTACATAGTTTTTGTGTCACCAATGCATAGCCCCTTTCAAATCGCAGATCTTTATAGGCACATTTTCTGCTAGTTGTGAAGATTTAGTCCAAATGCCACCTGTTCACAGAGACCTTCAGTGTGTGCTTATTCTCCACGTGCCATTCTATGTCATTCTTTACTATGCCGTGTCCCTGAGAAACTGACCTTTGTGGAGTGCCACAATTGAATTTGGGACCTCTGACTTTGGGTCAATGAAAGACGTGGGAGAATGGCAAAATGTTGATCCTGTGCTATTCACCTCCCATCTTCTGCCCTGCCTATTTTAAGATTCTCTCTCTCCCATCTGCCATGCATCTCTTGCAGTTAATTTATCTGAGGGTCTATGACCAGTCTCTCCACATGGCTTCTTCAAGTGGTAATGACCCCTTAGTTCTTAACCCTGGGGAATTTACCCAATTCTATTGTTTGTTTCCTCTCCATATCTTTGTTTATAACTAATCCTTCCATTAATTTCTCAATTGTTGGGCTTGAGTGGGCCATTTATGTCTTACCAGGTTCCTGACTAATACACTTTGTTTTTCGAAGGTTTTATTTATTATTTTGTGTGTGTGTGTGTGTGTGTGTTACTAGAGATTGAACCAAGGAGTGTTCTATCTTCTACGCCCTGTTTTAAAACAGGAGCTAGGTTGCCAAGAGTCTTACCATGCTGCTGAGGCTAGGTTGCTGAGAATCTCACTATGTTGTTGAGGCTATCCTTGAATTTGTGATCCTCCTGTTTCAGACTCCCAAATACTGGGATTACAGGTGTGCATCACCATGTCCGGCCTAACACTTTTTTTCACTACTAAAACTAAAGTAGATCAGAAGTAGCTGTCACCCTCAGAACCCTGTTCTAAACCTGCAAATATTTACCACTATCTGAAATTAATTAATTATGTATATGATTTTTACTTCTCCAGGTATAATGCAAGCTCCCTGAGAGGAGGTACTATGTTTATAGTTTGTTCACCGCTTTATATATATATATATATATATATATATATATATATATATATATATATATATATTCAGTGATAGGACTGCTGATGATAAATGACACAAAGGACACATGCCCTTTTACTTCTTAGTTGTGGACAGACTGACACAATTTTCCTTCTCAGAATATCTATGCTAACATTTCTTTATATATGTCAAAACTCCAAATATCATCTCAAGGACTGTTTTTGACATGTTAAAAAATTGATTAAGTATTTCATGACACTCTCAGGAATACTAATTGATTAATTTTCTGCTCAGGGCAGTTTCTTAATGACTATCTGTCACTTAAATACTCTTAGCCGAGAAATTAGGGTGCAGGGAGATTAAACTGTGCTCTAAAAAGTGAGCAATACTTTATGAACTATCTTAAATGGCTAGAAAAGAATATTTCATGTATTCTCATCACAAAGAAATAATATATCTAAGCAATAGATATGCTAAATACACTAATTTTGCTATATGATATATACATGTATTAAAACACCACACTGTACTTAGCACATATAAGTATTATGTGTTGATTAAAAACAAAAGGTATTCATCAACAAATGAATGGATAAAAAATGTGATATATATACACAATGAGGTTTTCCTCAGCCATAAAGAAGAACAAAATTATGCCATTTGCAAGAAAATGAATGGAACTGGAGAACATCAAGATAAATAAGATCAGCCAGTCAAAAATTTTTTAAAAATGCATATTTTCTTTCATATGTGGAAGCTTTAGAAAGAGAAAAGAAAAGAAAAGAGACCTCATGATAATTAGGAGAGAGACCAGTAGAATAGTGGAAGGGATTTGAAAAGGGAGGAGAGGAAAACTGGAGGTACAGGAAAGGAATCAGACCACATGATGGTATGTGCATAAATGAACACATCACTATAAACCTACCTATCATGAACAATTACAGTTCACCAATAAAAATTGTTTATTAAAAAAGAAAATAGTATGTAAATGTTTGCTTTTATTCATGAGGTGATGGTTATTAGAGTGCTAAGTAGCCCCAGGTTTAAGTTAAAATAAGAAGCTTTTGAGAAGAGCTAGCATAGAATGATAAAAAGATGAGAGTTTATAAAACAGCTAGTTTGGCCCACTTATAATTAGCAGCTTTGCTGCTTAAGGAGCCTCAGTCTTTTTAACCTCTCTCTTCTCCACAGATTTGCATTGCTTTCAAGGGAGGAATCACTGATACAGAAGTCAGCAGAGGATCACAGTGCCATCCTGCTCACCTGTTGCTGCAATGCAACTTCTAGCAAGTTGCTCTTTTGACTCTTGTGCCACTATAATTTCAAAATATATAATCCATAATAAGCCAAGGGAACCATCTTTCAAAGGGTTTCAGAAATGTAGAAAGAGAGAAAACCAAGTTGGAGCATGGTGTTGGGAAATGAATTTTAAAATTAGATCCCTCTCCAGTGTATTTAAAACCATGCCTGGCTGATTACTTTCTAAATAATAGAAAAATCCAATTCAATTTAAAATGAAAATTACGCCTATTTTTTTAATTCACCTGACCCTATTTAAACTTAATTACTCTTCTGTGCTCTCCTTTTTGGTGCTAATAAGTCTATAGGTTGAATGCATATGTAGTTCAAGGGTTCATTGTGTTTTATGCATATATCTTTGCAGGAGGTCATTAGTAATGCTATCAACCGTGTAAAGACTATTTCATTTATTTTTAGTTGGGGCAGATTGTCACTTCTCCCCTTTCTTTTTGATTCACTTTAAGTTAGGACTTTTGGATTTACAAGTGTTAATATGGTGTGTGTGTGTGTGTGTGTGTGAGAGAGAGAGAGAGAGAGAGAGAGAGAGAGAGAGAGAGAGAGAGAGAGAGAGAAGTGTGCATGTTTCTTATTGTACAGTAAATTTCCTGCAAAGTTCAGGAGGGAAGAAAATACAGTCCTCCTGCAGGCCATTGCATAGTGTAAATTAAACGGATGAGGAATTAGGGACCAAAAGATATCAGAGATCAGTAGTTTTACTAAGTAGAGAATTAAGTCAATGCAGCAGAGCCGGTGAGCCAAACAGAAAGCTCAGTAGGATGCCCTCTTCCCAAATTTCTCATAATTGAGTAATATAGTAAAGATTGTGATAAAGCATTTCCCTGTACATAGTTTTTGAAAATATTTTTGGGTATGTAAAAAATGTTTAAATATCACAATAGAAAAATATGAGCAAAGTCATAAAATATATAAATAATATACAGTGCATATATTATATATGTACTTTTGAAAATAATAATTTTACAAAGAATTGTATGATAGGTAATAGCAATCAAATAAAACTATTCTATTACCCAAATAAAATCCTCTTCACAGTTTGAGAGGTATACTTCGTAATTGGTACCTTATTTATCTGTAAGGACAATTTATCTCTGGGGTGTGAGAGGGCTATTTTTCCCCTTTGATGTATGTCTTGCTAAACAATGGAGTTGGTAGTAGGGAGAATCCGAGTTACTGAGCTATAGATCCATCAAAGCTAATGCCTTACAACTACACTGCATTACCAGCTCTATTTTCCCCATTTCAGCATGCCCCATACTGAGGGTGATGTATTGGGTTTTTAAGAGAACAGAAAGCTCTCACAGGGTAACAGAGGGCAGGAAGTTAACTTCTCCTGTACTGCAATAGTGGGAGAGCTGCACATTCCTCTTTCATTGCTCATTCACAGGCACTCAGGATTTGTATATTTTATCTTCTTCACTTGGGAGATTGTATAGAAAGAATTGAGCCCTTGAGTTTAGCATGTAAGGAAACAGCCATAGACAGATGTCCATCTTGGACACTGTAGACTCTGGAGGAAGAGTTAAGTCATTTTCCCAAAGTGATAGAAGTAGTGAGGAATCCATCGCCCCCTTTATCTTTTAAGGGGAGAAGGAGAGTTTTCAAGTTATCATTAAAGTCAATGTCCTCCGCTAACTGAAGCAGATGCTGTGTGTAGAAACAGTGAGATGAATGGCATCAGAATAAGCAAAATACTCCGTCTGGGATTGGCGAATATCTGGTATAATGGGTCTTATAGGTAACCAACTCTTTGAAATCCCTAACTGAGCAGCGGGGAGGTATTGAGTGTACCAGGTAAAGACCTGGACTCTGGAGTCAGACTGTTCAGGTATGTATCTTAGCTCCACCATTGCCTGGCCATGAGACTTCTGGCAATTTTTCTAGAATCTATGTACCTCAGCCTCTCCTCACTATAAAATGAATATAATATTAAGCATAGCAAGGGGAGAAAAAAGTCAATAGTGTTACTACATGGGGTATCTTAACTTCTTCTCTGCTATGTTCTTATCACCAAATCTTTATCATTCTAGGCACATTGTATATACTTACCAAGATTCTGTTAAGTGGATGACTGAATATAGGAAGAGAATCCAGTAAAGGAGAAACAAGAAAAAAGTTGAAGTGGGCATGAGGTAATATAATTGAGTGAGGTGTAGAATTTTTTTTTTTTTTTTGTACTGGGGATTGAACCCAAGGGCATTCTACCTCTTCTACCTCTGAGCTACATCCCTAGCCCTATTTTTAGTCTTTATTTTGAAACAGGGCCTCACTAAGTTGCAGAGGGCCTCACTAAGTAGTTAAGGCTGGCTGTGAATCCGGATCCTCCTATCTCAGCCTCCCAGGTACTGGGATTACAAGTGTGGGCCGCCATGCCCGGCCGGTGTAGTATTTTTTTTAATACCTTGTTAAAACCTAGTGAGGAAGAGGTGTTTAAGAGGATGTTTTTTTTTTCTCTAAATGAGAGTAGAGAAATTTTATATATTAAAAATCAATAGAACAAAGAATGAAGATAGAGAAGTGCAAAATAAGGTGATGTGATATATAATTTCAGTCCTGATTGCAGAAGCATAGATGAGTCTATGCGCTGCTAGGAACACAATGTATTCCACTGGGGACTCAGATAGACATTTTACTGAGTCAGTGTCCGATTCTCATCTTCCACATGTACTCATTACTAAATTTGATCTGCCTGGATAGTTTTCCCATGACTTTTTTTTTCATAATCATTCTCCTCTTATTTACCAAGGTGCATTGCTCTAGTGATACATAAGTCCAAATGGAAGGACATTTCTCAGTATTGGTGGTGCTGCTAAAAAAATAAATTATTCTTATAGCTGGATAATAAATTATTCTACAGTCAGAAGTTTTCCAATTCTTTACTTTGAAAAAAAAATTGTAGTAATGCCTAATAGAATTGCCAGCTGATATATCATTAACAATAAATTTAATAATATATACCCTCAGTAGTTATTAGCATATTACTTGAAAAGAAATTTTTATAATTTGTATTTGCAATAGTATCCAAAATAGTAATAGAACTGATGATGAAATGACTCACTCTAGCATGTGAATTAATGAATTCATTATAAAACTTTATTTAAATGTAATTTAAATTAAATTAAAATTTTAATTAAAATGTTCAACAAATGTCTTCTTTATATTTACTTTTATTAATTTGTGGTAATAATAATGGCTATGATAAACTACAAGAAAAAACTTACATATAGGGAATAATGGCTATTGTAGACTTTAAACTTAAAAATAATGTTTTTCAATAACAAATTTTATGTTGTATATGAGTGTGCATTTATTGCCAATTAACAAGACAATTTAAGGATAAAGTATGTTGCTATAAGATAAGCTTCTCTGGTAATAAAGCAATGGAAATACAGAGCCATGATGATAAAAAATTATCAACTTTTTAAAGAGATTGTTGATTGTTTTCCTTCATATTTTGTTAAACAGGATTAGAAGACTGATATATACATTTTTTCTGGATAAACTATTTTTATTATATACTTGAATAAAATAATAGCAATAAGAATAAGAATAATTATCATTTATTATTTGTGATATGCCAGGCATGGTGTTAAATCCTTTATATACATTGTCTTATGTAGTTTTCACAACAATCACAATCCCGCGGGGCAGATATTTTATCTCTACTTTATAGGTGAGCAAACTGAGTCTCAGAGAGTTAGTAAATAGCTCAAGATGACCCGGTTAGGAAGTGTCTTAGTTGAGGTTTGAAACATGTTCTTTTTGGGTCCCAAATCACTGCTTTTAATCATTTCAGGTGTGTTACCCCATGGCTGAACACCCATGCACAAGTATCAAAACAACTGAGTAAAAAATCTCCCCTGACCTCAGAAGCTAAGCAGGTCAAGCCTGGTGAGTACTTGGATGGGAGAAGATGCTGCATTTTAAGTTGTCAATATTTGTACTACATTAGAAAGTCTATTTCTACCATTTAAATATAAGTAAAATATTTTTATATAAACTGGAAATGTGAGGGAATATACTGTTTATTAAAAATCTTTTTGTGGCACATAAAATAAGCTTTTGAATCAAGACTAATGATATGAAGCATTACTAAAGTTGTTCCTCTTGAACAAGAGATCATTTTTTCCGTAGGGACAAAAAGAAAGAAATCAGAGCTGCGTTGGATGGTGAAGAACATTTTAAAAAGCATTTTTGTCTTATAGCTATGATTCTTCCAATGAAATCAGAAGCTGGAAATGCAGAGAGAATTTTTATGTTAGTCACAGCTCATTTTAGATGTAAAGAAGAAAATTTCAGGAAAGTGACTAGTGTTGGGAATATTGACAGGGTATTAGGCACTATTAAAGGATTACTAAAATTTAGAGGGCTGGGTATTTAGTTCATTAATGGAGTATTGGACTAGTATGCCTGAGAGAGAGCGAGAACGAGAGAGAGAGGTATTACTAAAGCTCAAACAGTAAAATGGCAATAGCATCAATCCCTCTTAAATACAGTATCTATCATTTTCTTGAACAATTCTCAGAAACTTGAGTTTAAACCATGTAGGAGTAGCACACTGCCTCCTACATGAGACACTTTACAGCATACTAGAAAGTTAGCTAAGAATAATTTCAGAGATAAGCAGGGTTTTTAAGAGTATGATTTGAGTAGTGATATAATCTGATGCTATGATTAAAAAATATAATTAACAAGGTTGTAAATAATTAAGTTACAAATATTGTACAACAAGCTGGTAAAACTGTCATTTTTTTTTTTCTCAGATTATACAAAGAGAGATACTCCTTCTAGACAATGGATGAGTGATGTTTCTTTTTCAAGTCAACAAAACAAGGGAAAGAAAGTCAATACTGTTCAGCATCTACTACATGCCAAACACTGGGCAAAGGGCTTAGTGTTCACTATTTTACTTAATTCAAAAAATAAACTTATAGTAGTCAGTGTGACTGCCCCCATCTTAAAAATAAGGGAAGTCAGGCACTGTGGTGCACTCCTATAATCTCAATACTTGGGAGGCTGAGACAGGAAGATCGCACAGTGGAGGCCATCCTCACGTCCTCAGCAATTTAGCAAAGCCCTTAACAATTTAATAAGCCCCAGTTTCAAAGTTAAATAAAATAGGCTGAGGAAGTAGCTCAGAGGTAGAATGGTCTGGGTACAATCACCAGTACCACACACACACACACACACACACACACACACACACACACATACACACACACAAAGAAAAATAGAAAGAAAGAAGAAAGAGAGAGAAAGAGAAAATGAGTGTCAAAATAATTTAATTACCCAGTGCCACATAGATACTATGAAATAGTACTGAGCCTCAGCCCAAGATTTTTTGATACTATAATCATAAAAATCCTTATAGTACCAATTAGAATATACATCAGAATAAAGTCATCACTGAGTAAATTATGATGCACAACAATTCATGTATATGTCTGTATGTCTAGCCCAATAGAGGAAAAGAATGACCCAGACTTGGCATGCAGATTGAAAGGGGCAGGCTAGGGGACGAGACTCTTAGGTGAAGTCTCTGCTAGACACTGGTCCACAGATTTATTGTCATTCTAAATAGAGATGGTTGAGGTTTGGATGCTGCTGCATATTTGCAGAGAGTCCAGGAAGTAATGTTTAACTAGTAAACATGCAAGGAGTCTTAGAGGTAATCCCTAACGGGTAAACGTGCATGGAGTCCTTGAAGTAATGGCTAACTGGGTTAACTGCAGAGTCCTGGAGATAGTGGTCAGCAAGAAAACCACTGAGGAAGTGCAGAAGATCATGGTGACAATGTTTGATGAGCAGGATATTTGGGAATTGGCGCCTGCAAGAAACACAGGAACGTTTACCTTGGAGGAACAGGCTGCCTTCGGCAAATTCAACAGTATGATGATTGCTTTCCAGGACTCTTAGACCTTTACAAGGGTAATGTTAACCTGCCTCTAGCAGTCACGTGCTCCACATTTGTGCACTATAATGTGTGTGGGCTATAGAGCAAGAAGTGGTTAACTAATATTCATACATCTACATATACTTTCATTAGTGCATTGTAGTCACATCATAATGTAGCTCAGAGTAATTGTGACATACATGCACATAGCACTTGGTAAGCACCCCCAGGCTCTCTCCCTCACTCCCTCTCCTTCCCCATAAATGATATTGAGATTGGCACGGATATTCTCACATATGTACATAGCCTCATAGCTCAACTGATGGAGACATCTCAGATTTTTCCTCTTAAGCATTCAGAATTTAAATTTACTACCATAGAATTATAAAGAAAATGAAACATTTTTCCTTATTTGAATTTAAGAAATGCATTGCTTTATTTCAGTTGTCAAACATAAATGAAGATATGTATATTAAATTTGCAAAATTACGTTTGTAATTAGAATGTGAGCTTGCTTATTTAATTTGCATTTCTGACAAACTTTAATTGATACATAAAAATTAAAATACATCTGTGGGATATAGAGAAGTGAGATCTTAGTTAATTGTGAAAATGAAATCTCTCATTGAGTTTCTTCTTCTTGTTAACAGACTTGATGACAAGCAGAGGACTTTATTAACTTCGTAGATGTGTACAAAGTAAAACTAATAATTAAAACACTCATTCACAGAACCTACTGATTTATATGCGGTTCTGGCTGTCAAACTTAGCTTCCATTAAACTGAAAACAGTGCATATGAGTATAAAGGCAGGATTCATAAGAATGACTCAGAAGCTATCATGGGATTATTTCATCCTGTTTAGAGAATTTTAGATAAGATGGGAGAGAATCAAGATTCTGATGATATGCTTTATATTTTAGTCGTGCCTAAGGACAATAATTATCACATCATTCCACCAACCGCAGAGATATTTTGGAAGATGTTACATAGTAAGTGGAGTATATTTTCCAAATTAAAACTATTTATATATGTTTAATTATAGACTTGTCATTAGAATTTTGAACCTAGAACAGAAATTTAGTCATTATTTTCCTTTATGAAGTGTACTATTGTTGTCACATGTTAACAAAGAGATTTTTAAAAATCTTCATAATGTGGAAAATGAAATGTCTTTATTAATATAATATTTGATAATTTACCCTCCCTTTGGGTACTATCCTTTTTTGTTGTTGTGTTGTTTGCCATTATCTTTTGTTTAAGTCAAATGGTCCTGAAATAACTGTATTTTAACGGTTTATTTTAGATTACTGAAAACACATACCTCTCGTCAATTAATATCTTATGCTGAAATGCATGTATTTTGGTATTCCACTGCAAGTTATATATGTAATTATTAGAGTGAAATATAACACATATAGGTCTCCTCTTTCCTTTAAGATGACCAGCCTGATTTTCTGTAGGAATTCTAGCTTTAAAAACTAAATTATATCATTTACTGGTAAATGCTTAGATGTTGTCATGCATTTATGTTTCCCTCCATGATTGGGAGAAGTTACATGGCTAGGAAGGTGACAGTATGAGCTCCTTAGTTGGATTATATAATAAATGGGCACAATTGGGTGAGGCTTTATTTTCTCCATCATACTTTTAAATAAAATATTTTAAAATGAAATATGACATATACATATTAATGACAACAAAATATTAGCAGAATAAAACAATTATTGTATTTTCAAAATTATTATTAAATTATTTAAGTTGGGAGTGGTGGCACACATTTGTAATTCCAGTACTTGGGAGGCCAAGATAGGAGGATCACAGGTTCATGGCCAGACTCAGCAACTTGGTGAGGTCCTCCACAATTTAGTGAGACCCTGTTTCAAAATAAAAACAAAAATATGGATGTGGTTATAGCTCAGGGGTAGAGTGTCCCTGGTTCAGTTCCCAATACCACACACACACACACACACACACACACACACACACAAAATATATATATATATATATATATATATATTTTTTTTTTTTTTTTTTTTTTTTTTGAGGTACCGGAGATTGAACTCAGGGGCGTTCTACCTTCGAGCTATACCCCCAGCCCTATTTTTTATTCTTTATTTGGAAACAGGGTCTCACTAAGTTGCGGAGTGCCTTATTAGGTAGCTGAGGCTGGGCGCGAACCCAGATCCTCCGGTCTCAGCCTCCCAAATGCTGGGATTACAAGCGTGCGTCACCACGCCCGGCTCACAAAAAAATATTTAAGATCATTATTTATTACATTTATAACAAACATATTTGCTCAAATATACCTGTAAGATGCAATTTTAATTGAAAAGAAACTTCTCACAGATGGTCAGAGAATTTCTATTGATCACATAGTCACTTTGCAAATATTTCTAGTAAAAATCAACAGAAATTTCTTTCTTACCTCTATGTACTTTGCATATCTCAAGGTTTTTCCTGTATTTTACAAATATCTTAAAAAGATAGTAAGCCATTCTTAACGATTTAGAAAGATTATGTGTTAGAGTGAATAATGTTTGTTTCAATCACTGCTGAATTTATATAGTGTACTCACAACAATTGGAAGAGAAAGTATTATTTAATAAAATTTAAATAGCACAGCAATTGAAGATAAAGGATATGGGATATGAAAATGTATAAAAGAGGATCTGAGAAGTAAATGAGTAAACAAAGCATATATAAATAAAGGTGGAAAACATTTTGATGAGAATATTTTTGAGGTCCCCATAGAGTTTTTATGTAATTATATCTATAGATATTTACTATTTTGTAATTGTTGTTAATGCTTTTAAATTCATATTTTATTTATTTAATGTTAAAAAAACTCATGAAAATTTAACATAAAAAAGTCACCATAGGATGAAAAAAACTTCCTAAATTCAAACAAAAAATTAGTGAAAACCCTGACATTGTTAGAGATTTTGTAAATCTCTTTCTGTCTAGTTTTATACCATATAACTGAATTCTCATATCTGCTTTTTGTCTTCTCAAAATTTCATAAAATCTTTTACACATGAAAGTATTTTTATTCAAGTGTTATCCCAAGCCAGGCATAGAATAGATTATCAATATATCTTTTATGAGTGAATGAATCAATAAAACTAGATATTAAGTATGTTACATTTGTTTTTGAAAACGTCCTTTGATAATATTTTTTAATGCATCTTTTCATTTCCTTGCTTTGAGTTGTACTGTCTTGATTTGATTTTCAATAATAATACAACAAAAGCAAAATAATTCTTTAATGTGTTTGGTTTTATAAAATACTGAAACCTTTTATTATATTTTTACCTAACTGTGGGAAGAATTTAATGAGCTGAGTAGGCATGAAATAATTATCTGTTGATTAGTAATTATTTAGCATGAAAAAAAGTGTTAAATATGCTCTCTAATCACATTCCCAAATATCAGGTGACACTTGGTATAATGACAAAGACACTGCTGCCTAGTCCTGAGAACACTGATTAATTATAGGGAAAAATTCTTACTTATTTAAGTAGATTGTTATACTTATGTAACACATTGTTATTATATAATTAACCATTTTACCCACTTTATTCTTAGATCCTGGAAATGAACCAAAGGATCATCTATTCTAAATTCCCCCCCCTTTTTTTTTTTTAGAAAATAAAATCTTAATAGAAGTTGACATTCTCAGTATACATTTGGCAAGATTCTAAGCAATCACTCCAGACTGAAGTCAATTTTGGTGGTTTTAAAATTTCTTGAACATTTATTGTCTATGTAAGAAGGTATTTTCTAGGGAATATGTTTGTTTACTTTGCTTTTTATAATATTCATCTAAGGAACATAAACAAGTGACTATTGGGTTATTTTTTAAATTTCTGTTAGAAATGTAAATCACTTCTAGTAAGTCTAGTACTATTTTATTTAAAGCCAAATTTACATTTTTGAGTAGTGTGCACACTGCTTAGTAAATTACCACTGCACTAAATTAAGCCAGAAAGTGGTGCTCCCGAATGTCTAGCTCTCCGTGCCTGTGTAGACTAAATATAGACTTGGTGCTTCCTGAGTTAAGGGTGGAGAGCTTTATGACTCTATATAACACCTGTGCTTATAAAGATTGCAGACGCAGACAGTTTGGAGAGAAAATAAAGGAAGATTAATCTACCTCTTTGTCATTTATATTTTTCCATGTGGAAGTAAAAATTTGACCTGTGAACAACTTAAAATCCCTTGGTCATTTCATTTACTTCTGAAATATACCTGCAAATTATACTTCTGAATATGTATGGGACGCATAAAAGTTTATTTTAATACATATTATGAATGATAGTTTATTTTAATACCTATTAATATTATGCTTTGAGGTACACCTTAGTTTGCAATACTCACCTAAAGATGACAATTTTAAAATATATGGCTATTTAAAAAAAATCATTATTATGTTTTTCAAATAAAGTGGGGGCATTTTCATTAAAAATTGTTCTAATAGTGATAAATTGCTCATATGGAAAATTTGCATGTTTGATGGAAGCTGACAATGCACTGAAACATTAAGCCAAAATAAATGCTTCCTCCTCTAAATTATTCTTGTCAGGTATTTTGGTCAGTGATGAAAAGCAGACTAAGTCAATGGTCAAGATTTACACGCTTGACAGGAATCCTGTGTCTCAATGATTCTTCAAATTATAGTGTTTATTGGGTTGTCAGTACATATATTTTTTGTAGAAAGCATTAGATAAAATGCTGAGAACTAATGGCAAATATGTTACGAGGTGATATTTAATAAATTCAGGAAAGGCATGTAAAGGAAGTTGTCACACAGCATGTCTACATCCACTTCCTCCTTTCATTCTGGAGAAGTTTTGGCAAATAAACAACTACATTATTTCAAGTGGAGTGTGGGTTCTTCCAAATATTGGTACTCAACAAGGATGAAAAAGAGATGTGTGAAGAGTGACCTCACTGGTACCTTATGTCACATCATATATTATACAATTAGAATATCTAAAATCACACACACACACACACACACAATTTCAACAAGCCATCCTCTGAATTCCATTTCTCTGATTTCATAAAACATTCAGAAAAATTGTTCTCATAACTTAATATATACACAGTACTATCACAGAGAACATTATGAGACCATGCAGTGCAAAGAAAGAATTAGTCCAATGTTATGGAAAAACTAGTTTTAATTCTTTTAGCAGCAGCACCAACTCTAAAGGTAATATAAGGGTTAACAAATCAATTTCACCTTTCTAAATTAATTTGTTATATCACCTTCTATTGATCTCTTCTAATGCAAATGTATTGCTGGTAAAATACATTGAAGATTTGTTTGACCTCTTTATTGTTTTAGGATGTGGCAATTAATTTTTTTATTGAGAATCCAATTAGCTTTCTGCTCTTAGAATGTTTTACCTACATCCTCCTTTAAAGTTCCTTTAAGGTGACCAGAGAAAGATCATTTGAGCATGACTGTATTAAAATGTAGAAATAAAGAAAACATTACTTATGTTGTGTACAAAATTGAGGTTATTCTAGGTTAACTGAAACAGATTCCTTGAGAAGATAAAGATGCTCTAAGTCATGAAGAATTAATCAGAAATTTCTAATTGAAAAACATAACCACACAATCTATTATAAAGGGGAAGAAAGTGTCAAATTAGCACAATGGAACAGGAGCATCCAAACACAATTTTATAGATCATTTCCACCATGACCCTTGTAAACATATTGTTAAAGAGAGAAAAACAAAGGAAAAAGTCCCAAGGAGGAGGTCTTCATGATTAGGACACCCAAAGAGAGTTGCTAACAAAAGAAAATTGAGTTCTGTAATTGGAGGTGGTCTGCATGTAAAAATTTCAGATGTCTGCAGACACCAAGGACAGATGATGGAGTCTGAGTAATTACTGAAGGGAAACTGAGAGAAAGGTCACAGGAAGACTGAACAGACACCAGGACAGTGGATAGAGAAGAGCTTTCAAGTACAGCTGTGGAATAATCCCAGCTAGTACTAACCACTGATGTTAAAAACTTTAAAGTACATTAAAAAGCTATCTTCTTTCTAACACTGATCTACCTGGCTTTTACCGACCTTGGATAAGAGGAGGGTGGAAACTAAAAGTGAGACAATCAAGAAATGTTCCTAAGTACGGAAAATGAAACCATACTGCATTCATACTGAAATGGAATATTGCAATTCACCAAGACATTTCAGCTTGGGAAGACCCCCAGTTTTACAAACACTCAAATGAAATGGCACGGGGGAAATAAGAGGGGTAGAAAAAGAGTGTCTAATTCTTACTACTAAATCTCTACTCAAGGATCATAAATAATACAGAATGAGACAAAAATTTAATTAAGCTATACCATCATCAAATACAGTTCATTAATTTGATATTTCTGAATATATCAGTAGTAGGCAAGGGTTGTGTGTAGTGACAGGCATTAAGAGTTTATTATTGGAACACTTACGTTGAAGAAGAAAATATCTGGCATAGTTTAGTTGTATATTGCAATTATGTCTTTGATTATTCCTTATCTGTTCTTATACAGGCTAGGTTTTTAAAGTTAAAGTAATGGAAACATCAAATGTGTCATACAGAAGTATTAACAATTTCTCAGCATAAGGCATTCGCCATTGTCTCTGTAGCATTAGGTAATGCTGTCACTGCAAGCTATCACCACGTTGAGATGTTTGTGGCATATCTCTAATTCATGGTAGATATTTTTTTAACTTAAACAAATGTATTCTTGAAAAATTTCTGAAGCCCTCAGACTTTTCCATCTCTAAGTATAAGTCAATATACATGGATTAACATATTTTAGGACTGCCATAAACTCATGAATATATTTGTATCTCTTCGAAGCCATCAAGCCAATTTAATAGTAAAATATTTACTTCATCAAGAAAAGGATTTCAGCCAAATATGATTAGTTTATGTTTCTGTGGAGAAAAAGAAAGTTCTGAATTACATACATTTTCATTAAGACAGTATGTGAAGAGGGATTTAAATGGAAAATGTCATGGCTTAGCAAAAGGCCTAGCTCTTCTTTCTTTTTGCACACCATGTCCATAATCATCAGTTCACTTTGAGCAGACAGAATACAGCCTACAAGTAGGAGTTGACTTATGAATGTGAGTGTTAGGGCTTTACAACTAAACCATAAGTTCCTTCTATTTAGAGTTTATAGCAAGATCGCTGTAAATGTCACTGTGTCAGGCAAGAAATAAAATATTTAAAATTTAATCTCTTTATTTTATCTTTGGATAATAATGTAAAATGTTTATTGGGCCATGTGAGAATATCTTCATGCTCCTGCATGAAAACTTTTAATTGACTCCCAAGAAAGGAGTAAGGAAACTTATCATGTAGTATGAAAAATTTTATATTTTAGCTGAGAAGGTAGTGAGTCTTAAAAAATATAAATAGATTTTAGTTGGGTTTACATGGTAAAGGCTTAAGTATAAATAAAAAGAGTTTATCAAATAGTCTCTATGGGTTAGATGATTTATTAGTTATTCATAAGTGAATAGACTTGACCTAGTATAGTAGCAAATATTTGCATGAGTAATACATTATTTAAGTTGTTAGCATCTTTCTTGTTAAGAAGGGAAACTAGTATTTAATAAGCACTTCCCTCTTTCTCATAGGAATTATTATAGAATGAGAAGTCAAGATTCTGTACTTGAGCTTTCAATTTAGAAATCAGTTTACTTACAAACACAAAATACAGTCTCATAAAAACAAATTTAAACCTGAATTCAAAAGGAAAATGTATGTAGGAAATAAGCTATCCAGTTCACTGTAATATTATTATAGAGGAATATATTTACATTAAAGATTATTTGGAGGGCTAGGGTTTAGCTCAATGTTAAGAGCTTTTGCTTTGGATGCACAAGGACCTATGTTCAACCCACAGCACCAAAAAAAAAAAAAAAAAGAAGAATCATAGAATCATTATCGAAGATTTATTTATTTATTTTATACCCCAGGGACATTCTACCTCTGAGTTACATCTCTATCCCTTTTTTGTTTTGAATCAGGGTCTTGCTAAGTTTCTGAGTCTCTTGCTAAGTTGCTCAGGCTGGCTTCCAACCTGTGATCCTCCTATCTCAGTTTCCCAAGTACTGGGTTTACAGGCATGTGCCACCATGCTCAATGAAGACTGATTTTTTTTTTAACACCTAAATTTCTCTTGAATTTAAGAATATGGTGGCTATATTCCATCTAAGAAAATTAAAAGTTTTATGTAAAAAGGAACAAAAGGTAACATTAAACTGAATCGAGAACTTGATATCTGTTTCTTTGGTTAATAGAAGAAATTTTCACAGGTAGCATTTGGTCTTTGAAAATAGAATAAGACAGTTATAAAATAATCCTTCATGAACTTCTACTTTTGTTATAAGTTGATGATTTATGCTTCAAATTCATGAAATCAAATTTATTTTAAGAACTAAAATTTTACTTTGCTGCTTAGTAAAGTTTTTCCTTTACATTCTTTTCCTTCTTTTATTCTTCTTTCTCTTCTCTTCCCCTTTCTCTATCTCCATCTTCTTTTTTGTCTTCACATCATTATCATCATTACTGATATAGAATATTTTCAATTTTATACCTTATAACAAAATAACTTTCAATAGTTCAGTTAAAAAAATTGAAAATGATCTGCAACATGACCACAAAATGGACAGAGGAATAGTAACATCAAATTTGGAGTACCATGTGAAGCAGCAATTGTAATCAGCATTACTCAATTGGAATACAAGGCAGAAGAAATGTCTCCCTCAGTGGGAAATATCTTTTGCAAAGGCGTATATTAAAATAAAGTAGTGTGTGATGTTGCCAGAGAAACAGGCCAAACTGAGCTGAATTAAATGGAACTGTCCAGGCAATATCCATGTGGGATATAAGCTCAACATTTGATATGAGACTTAGAATTTATGTGAGGACTTCAGATGAGATATAAATCAAGGAAATGAGAATTAAATGACAGAAAAAAAAAAAAAAAACAGGAGAAAGGAGAGACGAAGAAAGGAATGAAGTTCATGTCACTGAACACATCATATTTTACCTACATATTTACAAAGCAATGACAGTCCCTTTGCATCTAGCTCCTCTTATTAGTTGAGACATGTAATTGGAATTAGAACTCCTAATGTCCCAAGGAGAAAGTAAAATTCAATCTTGAGAAAGTTTATATACAAAATTATACGATTTTGAAATCTGAATAGAAAGGAACTTAGTAGTAGCGGTGATAATTAGTTTTAAGGCTGCTAAACAAGGGAAGAAAACAAAAAATTATGTTGGGCTGAATATGTCAACATGGTTGTACATACTAGAGATAACTTCATTTGAATGTTTGTTTAACTGAAACTTAAATTCAAAGTACTTCATTGGCAAATTAGAAGATAGAAATTTAGTATATTACAGACAAAAGGAAAAAAAGAAAACAAGGACATAGAGAAAATTACAGTGGATTTATAATGATGAACCCCACCCCATTCCTTATGTTTCCAAAGAAAACACAGAAGTATTTAATTTATTAAGAAATTTTAAAATGCGTCCATACTAGGAGAACTAGCATTCTGGTAAATCACTACAGTAGTTCTCCTTTTTTTCCTTAGAAGGAAGGTAGAAGATGGAATAAAAAATAGCATTCTAACTTCATTTACAAAATGAGGTATCAGCTATATTTTCTGTAGAGTCAACCAGGCAAAAATATAGTATCTTAAAATAATTTTGTTTTTGCTCATAACCCTATGAGTCAATAAGTTCAGCTGGACTCAAAGAGGAAGAATCATCTCTCCTCCAAAAATGTTGTTTGGACTCACTCATATTTTCAGATGTTCCCCAGGATGACTGCGATCACTGATATGAATGAGGTAGGCCGCTCTCTATTTTCTCTAACTGCTTTGCCTTTCTCTAGGAGGCTAGGCTAGCTTCGGCTTTTTATATATTTTCAGAACAGTTCTCAACATCAATAGAGAGCAAGTCCTAATGCTTAAGTGCTTTTCAGTCCTGAGTCATGATATTACTATTGTGTTTGTCAAAGCAAGACTTGTTGCTGAAGTATATAAGATGAGATAGCCACTCTGAGAGTAGTTACTGTTGACTTGAACTGTCAAGGAAAAAATAAAAAATAAAAAGGATAGCCGGACATGGTGGCACATGCCTGTAATCCCAGTACCTGGGAGGCGGAGACAGGAGGATCCTGAGTTCAAGAGCAGCTTCAGCAACATAGCGAGACTCTCAGCAACCTAGTGAGACTTTCAGCAACCTAGTGAGACCTTGTTTCCAAACAAAAAATGAAAATGGTTGGGGGTGTGGCTTGGAGGTAGAAGACCTTTGGGTTCACTCCCCAGTCTCTCTCTCTCTCTCTCTCTCTCTCTCTCTCTCTCTCTCTCTCTCTCTCTCTCTCTCTCTCTCTCTCTCTCTCTCTCTCTCTCTCTCTCTCTCTCTCTCTCTCACACACACACACACACACACACACACACACACACACACACACACACACACACAGCAGTTCTCCATCACACACTCTGTGTGCCATGATGAGACAGAGGCTGGTTAACTTCAATAAATTATCCTATTCAAAAGGGAAGGGTTAAGGGCACACATCATTACTTTCTGGCCTGTGGCAGTTCTGAAACTCAACCAGAAGCATGTTATCATGCCCCCTACTCCGTGTTCCTTTCTAACACCTGGGAGTGCTAACCTAATTCATTTTGGTTTTTTCTTTTGTGGCCCTTGGCTCAACTCTCTGGAATCATGGAGCTGCCCTCTGAGATCCTTTTCCTTTTTCATCAGAAGTAGTACATATTTTTGCACATGAACTACTACAAACTGCACAAAGAAATTCATTTTGAGACCTCTGAGAGCTCTTCGTTTGGAAACATTTCTGTCCCTCTGAGTGTATGTTGACAGGGCTTTGGCAGTACAACTGCTTAAAATTTGTAGTTCATTTGGATTTATGGTGGTTCAGTCTCTGACCTAATGCTATATTCTTGATTCCTTCTAAAACAGGTATCTGTCTGATTTGAGTGTGCTTAGAGATTCTTTTGTGTGGTTGATAGAGTCCCTTGGACACATTTTTAAATCATTCTGAGCTTTTAAATATAGTAGTATTTTTGGCCACAGAACAGATTTATCATGAGACCATTTCTTTGAGAACTTTTTGCTGGCTAAATGTATTGGAGGTTCTAGAAACTCTGGCTTCTCTGTATTTTCTCTTAATTCAGCTTGCAACCAGAATCATTTCTTCCTTAGTTAATATCTTTGCTTATACTTTTTATACAAGGTTAAAAGAAGTTGATTGGAACTTTTAATATTCTCTTAGAAATCAAGGTTAGATATGTTTTATGTCTTCACATTTACTTCAGGCAATGTTTTGGTAATCATTTTTAAACTGTATCAGTCACCATTTTTTTCTAGCCTCCAATAATAGTTTCTTCATGGATTTTCCAATATCCACTAACTGTTTGCCATTTTCCCAACTTTTCACCAACTATTCTTGTCTAACTGCCTGCTTCAGATGCTTTCCAGAATAAACTAAAGAAGGCTGCTTTTTTTTTCTCACTGGAGGGGAAACCACACTGTCACTTGAACTTTAGTTTCAGTGCTCAGCAGACACAATGAGAATCATACTATCAGTGGGACATTGGTAAGCATAATAATAAATGTGATATGCCCCAATAGAAGAAACAGCATATAGTGTTTTGTTGGAAATCAATACTCCCTTTGACAAATATATATATATATATATATATATATATATATATATATATATATATATATTTTTTTTTTTTTTTTTTTTTTTTTTTCAATCTTTGAGAAATAGTTCCTTGCTGGGGCCTTTAAGTAAAAAGACCTGCCCATAGGACATTAAGTAAGGGTTTGACCTGACCAACTCAAAAACTCAAAATGATGTAGATAATTATCTTATCTGTCAAGTCGAATAGCTGTGTGCATATGGCAGTATGCTGTCATCAAGAGAATGTGGTTTATCTAAGGTCAAAGGAAAGCAAATTCTGACAGCAGGATAAGAACAGAAGAAAGTCACTTTAGCTCCTATCACCAATATTCTTCTGTCTGCTTACAGCCTCAAGGGGTATTCCATAGGATTGCTGTATGAAAAGAAGATATCCATGGCTGGTTTATAGATAGTCATGCCGTATATCTAATTATTCCTTAGAAGTGAACCACTGCAGCATAACATTCCCATCTAGGCAAAGTCCTGAAGAATAGAGAGGAAGGAAATCATCCTGGGAGGCAAAACTTCCAGAACTCATCAAATTATTTATCTTGCTTGGAAAGATGTATGCACAAAGGCACATATTTCTAACTATTTATGATCAGCTACAAATGAGGTTGCCAGAATGGTAAGAAATTTGAAAGAAGTAAGATTAGAACATTGGTCATAAGGAGCCTTTAAATGGAGGTATGTAAAAGTCTCACAGAATGAAATCAGATTTCCATAGTATTTGTGGAGTGTTTAAATTGATTATACTTAGCTGGGCGTGGTGGCACATGCTTGTAATCTCAGCATTTGGGAGGCTGAGACCAGAGGATCCGGTTTCACAGCCAGCCTCAGCTACTTAGTGAGGCACTCTGCAACTTAGTGAGAACCTGTTTCAAAATAAAGAATAAAAAATAGGGCTGGGGGTATAGCTCGGAGGTAGAATGCTCTTGAGTTCAATCCCCAGTACAAAAAAAAAAAAAATTGATTATATTTAGACTGACTTAAACATTACCCAAAGTAAACATGTATCAAAATAGCACATGGTACTCCATAAATGTGTAAATTTTTATATATCAGTTAAATTAAGATTGAGTTAAATAAAACAATAACTGAATTTAAAAATTTTTAGTAATATTTCACATTTCTAAATTTAATTTTTTAAGAAAGAATTTAGTACTAATTTCTTGTAAAAATCAGAGATATTATAAACTATAGAAACCATTCAATATCTCACCTTCTAGACCAAATCTTTGACAAAATTTGGTCAATATCACAATTGAATATATATATATATATACATATATATGCATATATATATATGCATGCAGACAGTTTTTAGCATGACAGAAATAAAATAAAAAGAGGAATTGGGGAAAGGATTATTGTTATTAAATGTAATATTTCTGAATATTTCCACTGTAACTAAAATATGGAATATTATTTTATTAGAATATCAGAAACAATAAAAGTAGAAGTAAATTTGAAGAAATGACTAAACAAACTTTAGATTATGTTTCTTCAAAAAATACTACTGTGCAAAGCATACATTAAACATAAAATCATGAATAAAATAGTATTAGTTATTGTATGCTCCTTTATTGTGACCCATTTTAGTTTTAGACGTTAACTCTTACCATGGAATATGGATCATATGACTTCTGTCCAACTTACCTGATATTTGTTTAGATTTTTTACCTTTATATTTTAACATTCAATACTTATAACCAGTGTTTTTGCCATATTTTTATGTCTAAATTCTTTTCTTTATCTGTTGATTTGCTAGATTGCATTTTCAGGAAAGGTTTTGTTCCAGAATAAACAAAACTTTTTTGTTTTATAGAAGTACTTATATATGCTATTTTCCTAGAATTATTAAAAATTTAAATACCTGTTTGTTATCTTTGTACTTGAAAGACTTAGGTTGCATTTTCTTTCATCCAGAACTTTGTAGATATGTTTATATAATTTTCTTTCTTAAAATCTTATTAAGAAGAAATCTAAGGCCAGTCTGAGTTTTGTTTCACTTATATATTACTTTAGTCACTATTTTTCTGCATGGATTTCCATGAAGTTTCTTCCTTATTATATTTCAGTAAATTCACTCATAATATGGATAGAGCAATAAATATATAGATATCATTTGGCATTTTTTTTCATACAGTTAATCTTTAATCTTTTTTGTGTGTGTGTGTATGTGTGTGTGTGTTGGGGATTGAATCCAGTAGCATTCTACCTGCCAGATCTTTTTATTATTCTTTAAATTTTGAAACAGGATCTCACTAACTTGTAGAGGATCTTCTTAATTTGCTGAAGCTGACCTGGAACCTGCGATGTTCCTGTTTCAGTTTCCTAAGTACTGGGATTATAAGCATGCACCTCCACATGCCCAGTTCAGTTAGTAATCTTTCAATCCATGGTTTCAAAAATTTGAGTCAATTGTTCTTCTATAATATTACTGAGTGATTCTGTATTATTCTGTTCCTCTAAACACAATTTGTGGGTATATCAGCTCTTTTTTATTCTTTCATATTTATCAGATTCTGTTTTATAACTTAATTTTGCTATTTTTTAAAATGTATACAGTAAGGCATTCTTTCACTTACCTAGATGCTTCTTGTTTTTTTTTTTTTTTTTTTTTCTGTACTGAGGAGATTGAACTCAGGGGCATTCTACCTTTGAGCTATACCCCCAGCCCTATTTTTTAATACTTTATTTTGAAACAGGGTCTCACTAAGTTGCGGAGTGCCTCACTAGGTAGCTGAGGCTGGCCACGAACCCCAGTCCTCCGGTCTCAGCCTCCCAAATGCTGGGATTACAAGCGTGCACCACCACTGCTGGCATGATGCTTCTTGTTTTAATACTTTAAAATATTCTTTCTAATATTTTGCTACAGAAAACTTCAACCGTTAAAACAGAGATAACAGTATAATTATCGTCACCCTATTAAAATCTGAATAATGTTCACTCATGGCCTACATTTTCTCTTTAGACAATCACTAAGCCAACTTGGATCATTTGGAGACAAATGTATGCCAAGGCCAGCTTCACAACTGTGCAAGCTGCATATGGCCTTAATGCGGTCAGAGGCCATGCTTTTTGTAATGCTCTGATACCACTGTCTTGAAATTTATTATTGTTTTCAAAGTAACAACTCTGTAGCTATCTTGATTCCTATTATCCCTAAGAATAACATTCTGATATGCACTATCAATAATAACATTAAGTTCTGTCAAGAAGCATTCAAAACAATGACCATGGGCCGTTGTCACAATCATTATAAAAAATAATTACCTTTTGGTAAATGAGACGAACCAAAATATGTATCTATATATGTAGCTATTTATGTGTATCTATACCTATCTATCTGTATGCATACATATGTATGTAAAATAGTATATATTTATAAGAGATATAATAGAGGATATATAAAAATATTAATACATTTTATCCTTAAGTGATAGAATTTCATCTTCATTATATGTATTAGTGTTGTTAAATTGTAAGTAGGTAATATTTGTTTAATTAGAATATCAATGAATTTCATTTCACTGTGAAGAAAAATAATTTTTGGCTTTAACATTGGCCATGTTAAAATAACTTAACATAATGATTATATTTTGAAGTTAATTATAGCATTCTATTACACATTTTCTAGATGAAGTCAATACATAGAGTACGATTCTACTGTATAGATATAACTAAAAATTCTTTACATGTCAAGAAAAACGGTGAAAATGACCTTTCCCACTATTCCTTGTACAAGAAAATTAAGCTATTTTGCTGAAAGTGATAAATTTGGGTCTTCAAATGTAGGTAAAACTTTAACATAGCATTTTGGTTGTGATCTATGAGTTGACCTCAAGATATCACTTCTGATAGTTGCCACCGATTTTCATTAAGGAAGTGTTATTTCATGATGGGCTATGATTAGTTGACAAGAGGAAGCACAGATGTGAAGACCAGAAAGTTCCCCCAAACCAGTGATTCTCTAAGGAATTCACTAGAATTTATGAAATAGAGTAATCTGAATTTTGCACTGCTATTTAAAGGGTAATTTTGAAAGCAAATTGTGATAGTATTAGTTCTCCGGAGAGTGAAAGAGCTTTAGAAATAATCTTAGTTTAAAGACTTATTTGACCCATAGGAATGTAAATATCAATTGCAAAATGAAATTTGTGCCCACTACATTGAACAGCTTAGGGTAGATTCCTGCAGAATTCAGAACCATTTGCTTACATAGTCGCACAATACACAATAGCCGAATTATGGAAACAGCCAAAATGTCCATTAACGGATGAATGGATTACAAAATTATGGAATATGTACACAGTGGAATTTTACTTAGCCATAAACAAAGAATGAAATCATGTCATTTGCAGGGAAATGGATGGAACTGGAAAACATTATGTTAAGTGAGATTAGTCAGTCACAAAAAGCTAAAACTCTCTAATATGTTGAAGCTAGGAAGAAAGCGGATCATAAGAGGAACTCTAGATGAAGAAAGATAAACCTTTTATGAGCAAAGAAGGTGACCTAAGAAGATGATGGGTGGGGTGGGGGAGGGAAACATCCTAATGCACATGATGTGTACTCAGAAACATATCAAAGGCAATCAATCAATAAACAAAACACGAGAAGGAAGGAGGGGGAGGAAATGGGGCGGGAATTGGGGAAGAGTTAAATGAGAGATGTATGCCTCTATCAGCATGTATATAACAAAGATTTATAATTACAATCAATGAATCAAAAATATTTAAAAAGAAATAATCTTGGTTTAAAGACTTTTTTGACCCATAAGAATGTAAATATCAATTGCAAAATGAAATTTGTGCCCACCACATTGAACAGCATAGGGCATATTCCTACAGAATTCATAACTATTTGCTTATTCAGAATATAAACTCTAAGCCAGGTGTGGTGGCGCACGCTTGTAATCCCAGCATTTGGGAGGCTGAGACCAGAGGATCCGGGTTCACAGCCAGCCTCAGCTACCTAGTGAGGCACTCCGCAACTTAGCGAGACTCGGTTTCAAAATAAAAATAAAAAATAGGGCTGGTGGTATAACTCGGGGGTAGAATGCCCCTGAGTTCAATCCCCAGTACCAGAAAAATAAATAAATAAATAAATAAATAAATAAATAAATAAATAAATAAATAATAAAAAATAGGACTGGGGGTATAGCTCGGAGGTAGAACGCTCCTGAGTTCAATTCCTAGTACTGCAAAAAAAAAAAAAAAAAAAAAAAAGAATATAAACTCTATAAGATATTTTGCATTGCCTTCCTTAACTTGGAAACTGGCAGCCAAAATCTAGTGGAAATATCAATCTGTAACTTCACTGGTAAAGAGTAGGTCTATGTGATGTGGGATCATAATACACAAACCGTATCTCAGGCACTTTGGAAGTGATAATTTTATTATTCATTTCAAATTCAGAGAAATTTCTGCCATGGTATGAGTTTTACGGCTCTGAAGTAAAGAATTTCACCACTATGCCAGCCAACTCCAATAAGAGACACCCAGAAGGACCTGGGAATCTAGTTGAATGCTGGAGACACTTTTCCTCAGAGGAAGAAGGATGCTGGAACCTATATGCAGAATTCCCATGATGTGCCTGTGATGACCTTATGGATGCCCTTATTGATTTCCTGCTTCTTGATATTCGGGCAGGTATAAATCTAGGCTACATATTGATCATTGCTTTGAGCTGGGTGAGAGAAGTGATGAGGCACTGGGAAATTTCACTCAGTATTCCAATAATCAGACAAGTTGCAGTAATGATTATGGCTAGTTACTGACAACATTCACAGAAATATAAAATAAAAAGGATGAAATGATGTCAGACAAATATTCAAAGCACTAAAAGTCAATTAGTCAGGGTGGTCTCTAGACCATGGCAATAGCTCAGTATGATAACCAGTTACACTCAAGATATGTGCAGCAAAAAGTAAGAACGTTTTTGTCTAATCCATGATACGTGTCTATGTGTCCCCTGCTGAGTTTGCTCTGCTCCATCCTTCCACCTTGCAGGCTGATGAAATAGCACCAGTGAAGTGAGCTATCCATCACAATGATAGCGAAAAACAGAGTGCCATACCTTGAAGGACCTTCCACATCCTTGTAGCCCACATTTCAATGGCCAAAGGAAATAACAGAGCTATTGGCAATTTCAAAGCATCTTATAGATGTAATTCTGCCGCACACCTGGAAACAGTAGTGTAATAGTTGAAACAGCCCTCATGACTGCCAGTACAATTAAAATTGTAATTTCAGTTACAGTGCTGAAGACTTTCAAGTAAATTAAATAAAAAATGTTTGGAAATTTACTCTATTTATTTATACTACTTGTACATGAAAAATAATGGAGAAGATTAATACAGGCTAGTCTCTTGTCTACAAAAATTATGTTGTTCACCTATGAATTCAAAGGGTAATGTTCCATCTATACTCATTTCTATCCTGGACAAAAAAAATGTGTCCAGGAGCAGTTTCTGAAAGAGAAAGTATATTGTTTATCTTTTAATTCTTTCGGAAGGATATAATGAGCTCATTGAATAATGAACTACTTTGGTAAAAATGCAGGTGGTATTTTGCTAATTTGGAAAATTTGGAGAGAATACTTGGATCCAGGACTAGATCCTTATTAGGAGTTTTTTTTGTTTTTTGTTTTTGTTTTTTTTTTTTGGTATGATATATACCAAATAATAAGCCAGAGGTTTATGAGAATCCCTGACAAATGAAGATCCCTGAAACCCCAAAAGAGGTTTCTCACAGGTGGAGGAGTCAAGAAACATCCAGTGTATATATTCTCATCCTTGAGGAGCTTGCAAATTATTGACAAAGACACATGCTGCATGGTAGGTACATAGACTCTCCTTGTCTGAAGAAATATATCTATGTGAGAAAGTCCGCGTAAGCAATATGGGAAGAAAACAGGGAGTATGGAAGAAAGCCTAGTGAGAATGAAAGTACTCTAAAAGTCAATGAAATGGAGGGTAACAAAAATAACCACCTAAATATGCTTGAGGAAAGCAGCAGAATAAATCAGCGCTTTTAACATTTTCCAAAATAGAACCAACACTGCTATGTCATAATTAAAAGAAAAAAAAAGGTTTCTTTTAACTGAGTTATAGTTCATATCCAAAATGTATGTATCTCAAGTCATTATTTCAATGAGTTTTCAATGGCGTACCACACATGTGGCCATTATAGAAAACAAGATTTAGAATACTTTCAGCACCCTGGACTGCCCCCTCACAATTCTTCCTAGTAAAGACCATTCTCTCTGCCCAATAAAAGCTTACTTGTATTTCCACTGATTAGTTTTTATTTGTTTTTGCACCTATGCACGTTTAATCATTGTATGTATTATTCATGTTTGGCTTCATTAGTCAATGACATTTGTTCATTTTGTTAATGGTGGTTACTCATTGCTGAGAACTATTCCAGGGTTACATTGTATAATGGTGGCTTTTTCATTCACCTGTAGCTGGACATTTGGATTCTTTTCAGTTTGGGGATAGTATGATATAGATACAATGATCATTGGCATAAAAGATTCTTGAGAAGACATGCTTTCATTTATCATGAAAAATATTTAGGAATGCATTAGAATTTGAAAATAAAACTCAATGAGTTTGAGTTCTCTGTATATTCTAGATATCAGTTGTCTATCAGAGGTATAGCTGGCAAAAATCCCCCATTCTGTCGGCTCTCTGTTGAGGTCCTTGAGTTTCCTTTGCTGCACAGAAGCTCTTCAGTTTAATGAAATCCCACATGCTGATACTCATTTTAGTTTCATGTTCCTTTGGGGTCTTGTTGAGGAAGTTTTTACCTGTTCTAAGTGTTGGTCCTATGCCCTCTTCAAGTAGCTACAAGGTCTCTGGTCTAATTTCCAAGTCTTTGGTCCATTTTAAATTGATTCTTGTGCAGGGTGAGAAAGTGGGGTTTATTTCCATTTTTCTTCATATTGACAACCAATTTTGTCAAGACCATTTGTTGAAGAGGCCTTTTGCCAGTGTATATTTTTGGTGTCTTTGTCAAAAATCAATTGGCTGTAAGTGTGTGGATTTGTTTCTGAGTCTTCTATTCTGCTCCATTGGTTTATGTGTCTGCTTTTGTGCCAATACCATGCTGTTTTTATTACTATGGCTCTGTAGTATAGTTTGAGTCAGGTATTGTGATGCCTCCTGCATAGTTTTTGCTGCTGAGAAGTATTTTGGCTATTCTGGGTTTTTTTGTTCCAAATTAATTTAAGGACTGATTTTTCTATATCTGTGAAGAATGACCTCAGTATTTTAATAGGAATTGCTTTGAATCTGTAGATCACTTTTGGAAGAATGGCTATTTTGATATTTATTCTGCTAATCCAAGAGCATGGGAGGTCTTTCCACCTTCTAAGATCTTCCACCATTTCTTTTTTTTTTTTCAATGTTTTATAAATCAAAAAGTGGACAAGTTTTTAACTTTTAGTGACTGACTTATCTCACTTAACATAATGTTTTCCAAATGGGACATAAGAGGGACTCCAGGTGAAGGAGAATTCTTAGGTGAACAAAAAATTTGACTTAATGGAAGGTAACGGGAGGAGGGGGGGACACCCTAATGAGCATGATGTACTTATAATATCACATCAAAGTCAATCACTAAACTGACCAGGAGATAGGGGGAGGGTGGGTGGGAATTGGGGAAGGGTTAATGAGAAATATGTGCATGGATGTCTTTACCTGTACTAGTTTGTACCCAACAAAAATGTGTAATTAACCCTGTTGTACCCAAGAAATGTATAAAATTCCATGCTAAAAAATTAAAAAAAA